>PVKM010038995.1:0-13921 GCA_004027735.1 Carollia perspicillata | reverse complement strand
TGTAACTTCATTCTTAAACTGCTAGGATATAAGAAAAAACATCTTGATACTCAGTCCCTTTCCCCTGCCCTTCTCACAACCTTCATCCGATCCCTCAGAAATTCCCGACCAATTCTTCTAAACTGTGATCACGTCCCACCGCTCCCATCACGTTCCACCCGCATTACTGCAGTGACTTAGCACACTGGTGTCTTCCTTCTGTCTCTGTCCTTCCCGCCTCCCCCGAACCTATTCCTCCCAGAGCAGCCAGAGGGACCCCGTGAAAAGATAGGTCCGATCCTGTCCCTCTCCTGCCGGTCACCTCTCACTGGGTTCCCCCTCCGTCACTGAACCCAGAGTTCTCGTGCTCACCTGCAGGGTGACCTGCCTCCTCGTCATCTCTCTTATCCCAGGCTCTTCCCACTTCAGGTACATTGCCTCATTACTGCCCTTGAATACACCAGGCAGCCTGGCCCTCCTAGGCCTTGACCTTGCTGTGTCCTCTGCCTGACATGCTCTTTCCCCAGCTACTCACACGGCTCACTCACTTGCTCCCTATTTTTACTCTAACACACCGTCTCTGTGAGGCCTTCCCCATTCACTTTGTCTAAGATTGCAGCCAATCCCCTGACATTTTCTATCCCTCTACCATGATTTACTTTTTTCCCCTTACCGTGATCCCTTTTTAATTCCTTGCCCCATTTAAAAACTTATTTTTATCTTCCCCATCGGAATAGAAGCTCCACGAGGGCAAGGGGTTTGACTGATTTGCTCACTGATGTATCTCTGGTGGCTCTCACCATGCCTGACATGGTAAGTGCTCAAGGAATATTGTTGAACGAGAGGATACAGAAGTGATGGGGTTGCGCTCCCAAGTTAATTTGCAGTCCTGCTATTTAGAACGCTGTTCACAGCTTCCCGTAGAAGCCGCCCTCTTCGTGCTAGGTCAGTCCTACAACATCTGCTCAACGCCTGGGTGCTACGGCACGCCCCAAACCGCGGGCACCGCAGTACCTGCCCGCTCGCCCTCGCGAACGAGACACACTCGGAAGCGAATGTTCACAACATAACATTGGGAGGGGCTGGAAAATGCTAAGTACAACTTCGGCGTGAAACTCAGAAGAGGAAGCAGTGATTTTGGAATTGAAGTTAATTTTACAGGAAAAAAGGAACCTTGGACCCGGGTCTGTAAGAGTGAATGGAAGTTCACCACAGAGAAAAGGGGGGAACTATTAATACAGAGGAGGAATAGCAGATCAGATGGCGCAAATATCAAAGTGTATGGTATGTTCATAGGAAGGGCGACACTTTCTGTGCCTGGAACATAGTGAGGGAGTGCGTGGGTCAGAGGCGTGGCAATGCCCTGAGCCCGTTAGGGGCTGAGGTGGGCTGTCAGGGTTCAGAATGGACTGGAGCCCTGGAGACTGGTAAAGAAGCAAATGCTCATTTGCTCTCTTAGAAATTTTCTTAACACCTTGTGGCTGATCAGGTGTGGTTCTCAAAAAAATTTTTTTTTGTTTGTAAGCAATTCAAAAACTTAATTGATTGGGATGCCTCAAAGCTGAGGTAATTACTAATCTCTAAAATCTTATGTACTTCTAATTCGTTGTGCTAAATAACATGCTCATTTATGTCTTACTTTCAAAACATCTGACCTCTGAGAGCCCCTGCCGAGCTTCACTGGGTAAGTTTTACCCAAACTTCACCTTTACAGCACCCGCCCCCACACTGGCTGAACGCTGCCGTGTTATCTTTCTGGCCACAGCCACTCAGTGTGAAGTCAAATTTGATCTTTGGGAAGAGACCGATGGCCTGGCTGAAGGCAAAGGAGATTTGCTTATCAAACACGCGAGTGCCGGAGTCCTGGGAGAGATAGCTAAGGGGAAAGATGAGGGAATCGAGAGTCCAGTTTGTCTCGAGCCTGAATCCTGAATGCTGAGTTCATACCGAGATGAACAAAATCAAGTATAGAAGAGATTAATGTCCTGAGTGTAACTATGTGACTCGGGGTCAGAGGGGCTTGAGCGGGCCACTGCTGTGACCCTCAGGACCGGGCGCTGTTCTCAGGGCCCAGGGTGAATCGAATCATGTAATCCTCACGTGCCTGTGATGTAAGGGCAGTTACTCTCCTCGGTCACAGGTGAGGAAACAGGCACCAGAATTTCCCCAGCAGCGTAGAGTCGCAGGATGGTAGAGCTGGGATTCGAACTCACAGTGGCAACCACTATGCTTTATAATTCACGGCACCGGTTCATGTGACATTTTTTTCTTCTTTAGTGAGAATTTAGAATGTTAAGACTTGAAGGAGAATGAGAAATCATGCTGTTCATGGCTTCGTGGGGCTTTCTGGGCAAAGCCTTGTGGACCCGTCTGAGAGCAATGGCGCACTGAGTGGGCAGGGTCAAGTGGGGCAGAGCGCCACCAGCGGCCACAGTTCTGTTTCCTCAGTGGGGACCCACATGTGGTGTAATTAATTTATTTTTTTAAAAAAATTCCAACTTTTTAAAAAGATTTTAATTTTTAGACAGAGGAGAAGGGAGGGAGAAAAAGATGAGAAACATCAGTGTGTAGTTGGCTCTCATGCGCCCCCTACTGGGGACCTGGCCTGCAACCCAGGCATGTGCCCTGTCTGGGAATCGAACCAGTGACCCTTTGGTTAGCAGGCCTGCACTTAGTTCACTGAGTCACAGCAGCCAGGGCCACATGTAGTTTAAAGTAAGAGTTCTCATGGGCTGGGTGGAGGTGGGCAGTGGGAGGAGGACAGGGGACATCTGTAATGGTGTCAACAATTAAACAAACAAATAAATAAAGCTGATACAACTTAAAAACAATGAACACCATTGGCCCTGTAGCCTAAGCTCTTGTTTTGTAGATGAGGACGTTGTGGCCAAAGTAATGAGTGCAGATGAGCAATCAGTGAATTGGGGCTTCAGGAACATAAAACATATCCCTCCTTTTTTATTGATGATTCCATTTTCTTAAAAATATTTTACTGTGGCAAGGACATTTAGCATGAGATCCATCCTCTCAGCACACTTTGAAGTGTAATTGCTGGTCCTAGGAACAACCTTATACAGCAGGTCTTAGAGCACATTCCTCTTCTGTAACTGAGACTTCATGCCTATTGATTAGTAGTTTCCCAATGCCCCCTATTCCGTGGAAACCACTATTCTACTCTGCAGTTCAATGGATTTGGATATTCTATTTTTTTAAAGATTTTATTTATTTATTTTTAGACAGAGGGGATGGAAGGGAGAAAGAAAGAGAGAGAACATCAATGTGTGGTTGGCTTTCATGCGCCCCCTGCTGGGGACCTGGCCGGCAACCCAGGCATGTGCCCTGGCTGGGAATCGAACCAGTGACCCTTCAGTTTTCAGGTTAGTGCTCAATCCACTGAGCTACACCGGCCAGGGCAGATTTGGCTATTTTAGATGCCTCTATAAGTAGAATCATGCAGTATTTGTCTTTCTGTGACTGGCTTATATTTATGTAGCATAATATCCTCAAGGTTTAGCCATGTGGTCGAATATTGCATATTTTCCTTCTTTTTAAAGGCTGCGTACTATTCTACTGCATGTATGTACCACATGTTCTTTTTGCTTTTAACTGACAATGGACATTTAAGTTGTTTCCACATCCTCGCGATTGCGAATAATGCTGCAGTGAACCTAAGTGTGCTGTTATCTCTTTGAGATTCCGATTTCAGTTCTTTTTGGATAAATACCCAGAAATGGGATAGCTCGACAATATCGTAGTTTTGTTTCTGTTTTTAATTTCTTGAGGACCTTTCATATATTTAACAAAGCAACTGCACCATTTTGCATTTTCACCAATGGTACGAAGGTTCCAATTTCTCCACATTCTTGCCAACTCTTGTTGTCTTTTGTTTTTTATTCATGAATAACAGGTATGGCAAAAGTAAAGATATACCTTGTTGTGGCTTTGACTTGCATTTTCCTGACAGTTAGTGACAATGAGCCTTTCTTCCCCATACCACTTGACTATTTGTATGTCTTCTTTAGAGAAATATCTGTTTGAGTCTTTGGCGGCATTCGGAAGGGCAGGTGTCACACCTACTGGGGCTGAGTGTTCCATCTCGCACCACTTCAAAGGACTGTACTTAACCCAGGCTGCATTCTAACAGACAGGCAGAGTGGCCCCGAGAAAGGCAGTCAGGGTGCTGGGGGGTCTGGAAACACCTGGAGAAAGACCCAAGTGTCAAGGATGTGCAGCCTGGAAGAGAGACTAAGGAGAAGCTTGACAGTCGCTTCCAACATAAAGAGCCATTATGTACAAGAAGGAAGAATTTGGGATGCAAAACATGTGGTCTCAAAATAGACATTCATGAGTGCTTCATTTATAGAATTCCAGAAATGAAAAAGGCCTCTATGGGGTAGTGAGGTCCCCGTCATGAGATATATTCAAGCCAGGTCGTGAGCATTACGGGGATGCAGTAGATGTGGTTTCTCCAGCGGTTGGAAGGTTTGATGGGTTCGCTTCTCAGATCCCTTTAAACGGCAAGAATGTATGAATCTAAGAGGTCCTCAGTCCAAAGGGTAAGCCATTAAATCTTTACACTCCATTTGATGTTACAAATACCATTTTAGATTATATTCTTTATCCAAGGTCATTTGCCATAACCCTTTATATAAATCAATAGATGATATGATTTTAGCAATTCTCAGCTGATCTAACAATATATCAGTTCTAAACATAGAATGCACATTAGATTTGGTTCACAGATCAAAGATTTGTAGAGCTGTGAGCTATGAGGTCCTTAGAGATTGTCTGGTCAAATCCTTTTATTGTAGAGATGACAGAATTGAAGTTAAGAGGCACTGTGTCTGCTCCTGCCTTCCCTAGGGTCCTACTGGGGCGTAGGGAATGCTTTGCAGGGGTGTCCAACCTGCAGCCCGTGGTCCACATGAGGCCCAGGATGGGTATGAATCTGTCCCAACACAAAATCGTATATTTACTTAAAACATTATGAGATGGTTTTTTTTTTGTGTGTGTGTGATTACATGTCACAGTGTATTTAATGTGTGGCCCAAGACAACTCTTCTTCTTCCAGTGTGGCTCAAAGACACCAAAAGGTTGGACACTCCTGCCTATAGGCTCAACCAAGTTCATTTCTAAGCCAGTACTGTCTAGGGCAGGACACTTAGCACCAATCTTTGGATCACATGAGAGGAGGCCTAGAATTTGTTGAATAATGATAATTACAATTTATGAAGAGTCAGCTCTGTATCAAACACTATTATGGATGTTTTGCAAGCAATATGAACCTTAGATTTACAAAACCGGGATTGTTACCCTTATATTACAGATGGAGTAAGTGAGACTCAGAGAAGTTCTCTGAGTTACCCCAAGGTCGCACAGCTGGAAAGGTGACAGGTCTGAGATTCCAGTTCGCAAAGGTTTGCCCTGAAGCCTGGACTCTTACCCACTTTACTTTGCCATCCAGTCGTAGCCCTGTACCTACCTGCCTCACCTGCCCATCCATTGTCTTTGGGCTTTCCTACTACAGACATTCTCCTGGGTTGTGTCTGGTTTCACCGCTCCTTTTGAGTACAGGGTGTAGGACCATTGACCCGCCCTCAGGTTCAGCCTTGGCAGCCAGGCCAACACCGTGCCTCTGAGGCTGTGATTTCTAAATCGTTTCACCCTGAGTTAGACCTCGTGAAGTAAGTATCTGACTTGTGGATGTAAATGAGAGATCTGGGACCTGGCTCCCAGAATCCTAATAACCAGAATAGTGCAGGTTTCTTTTGACTTCGTCCTGTTTCCCTGTAAAACTGTAAATAACATACGTACTTTTTATTTTTTTCGATCAAAGCTTTGCAGACTACACAGAACAAAAAGGCATGGGGAGTGTTCTACTGTCTTCCGGCACTGGCGCTGTGAAAGCCTCCAGGGATGAGGGTCTCTCACCCGCTTGTAGGCGGCCCGACATTTTTCCCCTTGCGCAGTGGCGGCCTGCAGGGTCAGGCGTTTCTCATTCGCGAGATGTTTTCAAAGTGTTTCTTCTGGGCCACTTGGTGTATCTTATTTGTTATAGACACTGAGCTGTGTATATGTTGGGTCTGCTTTGTCTCCCATGTCACCTTCTCTTGAATCATTTTTATAAAAGGTTCCATTTTTTCTCTTTGTTTACTTATATTTAGAAATGCTTTAAAACTTAATTGTAGAGTGTTGATGTTTCCAGCTGTAATTGTGGGTTTGTCTGTTTTTCCTTTCAGTTACTCCGTCGTGAGTCAAAGCTCCGTTAATAGGTGCGGGCGCATTTAGGATTGATCTGTCTTGAAGAAGTTCTTATCGTTAAAAAACGTTCCTCGTAATTCATCCCGATAGCCCTTGCTCTACCTGTGTTGTGTTTGAAGTGAGTTTCTTGTGGATGGCATATCGCTGGGTGATTTTTTTTAAATCCACTTGGTCCATTTCTGCCTTTTTAAAGAATATTTCGACCTTTTACATTTAAAGCAATTATTTCTATATCTGACTGAATTTGTTCTGTTAGTGTATGTTTTGTGTGTTTCCTTTGGTTCTTGTTGGGTGGTAGAATGTTTTCTATTCAGGTCAGTTTTGCTGACAGTTTAATTAGTTCAGTTATTCCTCGACTTGTGATGTTTTCTGTGCTCTTGAATGTCTCTTCCGTGTTTTCTTTTACGTTTTCATGTGAATTTCAGAGTCTCAACATTCCTGGAAAGGCTGCTGGTGTTTTAAATTCAGAGTTCACGAATCTATGTGTAAGATATAGGACAAATGATCTTTACGTGGTAGGGAGTATCCTTATCTATAAATATGATACAAATTTTTATTTCTGTAGTTCTCCTTATTGTCTTTCACTTTTGGTTTATACTTTCTTCATGAAAACATTACCCATGTTTTGATGTATTTATTTCTGGCTACTTTATATATATATATATATATATATATATATATATATATATATATATATATATATATATATATATTTGTGGCACTTAAAATGATATATTTAAAAATATTTTTATTTATTGCTCTAATGTAGATGTATGGCATTTGTATATGGATTGTAGTCTAGCCATTGCCAGATTTTCTTAAGTCTAATAATTTGTCTGCAAAATAATTTGGTTTTTCTATGTAGATAATCATGTCATCTGTGAATAATGATACTTTTGTTTCTATTATTCCACTCTCTATAGCTTTATTCTCTTGAATACTACTGCCTGCTTAGGTTCTCCTCCACTGTCGAGTGGGAGTTGTTTTGTTAGGAAGCCTTATGCCATTCATGATTTTACAGAAAATAATTCTGACAATTCTCTGCTGAGGCGATGTTTCTTTCTGGGTTTTGGTCAGATGCCATTCATGAGGCATAGGAAGACGTTCTGTACATACGTCTTGTTTCAGAATTCAGTTCATACTGACCCCATGGAATGAACAGAGAATCTACTGTATGCCAGAAATCGTTCCGGAGATCGGAGAAATCACAGAGAAGAAAGCAGATAGAAATCCCCGCCCTTGCATATCTTACATTATATTGTTTCTTGAATACTTGGTACAGTTTACCTATAAAACAGTTTGAGAGCAGTGCTTTTTTTGTGCAACATTTTAAAATCACTGGTGTAGTATCTTGTATGATAGTTGTTTTTTTTAAAGCCAGTTTTTATAAGTTAAATTTATTCAGGAATTTGTAGATTTCTCTACATTTTAGCACAAATTGGTATAAAATTAGCAATAATAATAATCTATCTTTTCCTTCTTGGCTGCATCAATAGTTGTGTTTCTTTCATATTTCAAATATGAATTTCTTTCTATATATTTTTGTCTTCATTTTTGAATTTTATTTTGTGCATTTTTTTTGCATAGGAAATATGTTTATATGGTTAAAATTAAGAAGGTAGAGAATTATATGCAGTGGAAGTATCTTTTTATTCTCCTCTTCCTGCCATTACATTGCTATCTAATAAATAATGTTAACAATTTTTTATATAGCCTTCTAGGGGAGGATACACAATTTGTAAGTAAATACAAAGTACATATAAATGCATAGTTTTACAATATCCTAAGTAATAGCATACAACACGTGCTTTTGTTCTCCTAACCTGTGGCACTTAATCTCTGTGTTGGTTTTTTTTTTTAATATCAAGAAATAATGAGTTTTTCTATTCTCTTTTATAGAGGCATAGTAAAATTCCATATGGCTGTATATAATTTGTTTTCCCTATTTTTTAATCAAAGGATGTGAGACTATGTTCAGTGTTTTGATACTAAAAGGAACACTGCAATAAGTAACTTTATCTGTGCAGCATGTTGCATATATGCAGATGTATCTTAGAATAAATTCCTCCAAGTGACATCATTGGATTAAAGGGTGCAGGGAATGTATTTTATCTTATTCATTTTGGGTGGGATAGATGTGCACATGTTATAAAATTCAAAAGAAGCTAAGGGGCAAATGGTCAACAATAAGTGTTCCTCACCCCTTTTTCCAGGTTCCTCTTTGAGGGGCAATCAGATGTCTTTCTAGAGATATTCTGTGCATTAGACAAGTATACATGCAAATAGCATAAACTCTCTTATGTCTCAGACTGTGTATCAGCATGTGGGTATCGGAAAGTGTTTGCTAATTTCTTGGCTAAAACAAAAATCATTAGAGTTAGTGAATCCACTCATTTTAGAAACATTTTTTGCTGTTTCAATGTTCAGGCTTGGTGCTACACCAGCATCCTTTGGACCTCGTCAGGAGAAATGATACCGCCCCACTGACTTTTATCATGCCCGTTCGTGTGTTGGAGAGAAGGGGGACTCTCTGTATGGATTGTCCTTATCCACACACTCGAAACATGGTCGCATGTGCCTTGTCTGCCGTCTTACCCCTCCTTGCTCACTATCATCTTCGTGTCCCTTTCATGTTTCTTCTGCATCACGCCTTCACTTCCTGTGTGTCATGAAGTCACTTTCTCACTTTACTTTCTCATTTCTGTGGCCCGTGTTCTTTGGTAGCTTACCGAGAAAGGAATGTAGCAGGAAAAAGCTTGAGATGATCCATGTGTGAAAATATCTATTCTTTCCCTCCCATTTAATTGGTATTTGGTTGGTATAGAAATCTAATTTAGAAAAGACTTTCCTTACGAATTTGGGAGTCATTGCTTAATTGTCTGCCAGTTTTTCATATTGGTGTAGAAATATCAGAAATCGTAGTGATTCTTGTTTCTTTCTATGTCACCTGTTTGTGTTTTTTTTTTCCTTTGAAAGTTTTTGGAACTTATTTATGTCCTCAGTGGCCTGAAATTTTACAGTAATGTGCCTTAGTGTAGGCTTACTTCCACCCACTGTGCGGTGCCCTTGTCATCTAGACAGTCATGCCTTTCATTCCTGATAAATCTCCCCGAATTGTTTCATGGATGATAATCTCTTTTATTTTATCTGTTCTCTCTTTTTGAATGCTGGACATATTGAAATGGTTCTTTTATTTGAGTATCTTTTTTTCTACTGTGAACAATTTATTTTCTTTTTATTTTATTGTGAAGTTCCTTAAATTTACTTAACAGTCCTGCCTTTTGATCTTTTAATTTCTGCTCTAATGCATTCAGTTTTGTTCCCTACATGTTCCTTTTATCTTAAAATTATGTTATGACTTTATGAAAGCCTTGTCTTTCCTTATAGCTCTGGGGGTGTTATTTAAGATTCTTATTGAATTTGTCGTGGTGACATTGGTTAACAGAATTACGTAGGTTTCAGGTGTGCAATTCCGTAGCACAGCATCTGCGTGCTGTCCTGTGTGTTCACCACCCAAGTCAAGTCCCCTTCCATCACCATTTACCCGCTTTCACACTCTTCTGCCTTCTGCCCCCACCTCCCTTCCCCTGTGGCCGTCATCATACTGTTGTCTGTGGCCATGAGGTTTTCACTGTGGTTTCCTGTTAGTCCCTCCACCTTCTTCACCCGGCCTTCCAAACCCTCGTCCTTCCAACAGCTGTCAGTCTGTTCTCTGTCTCTACGCATCTGTTTCTGTCTTGTTTCTTAGCTTATTTTGTTCACTAGAGTCCTCGTGTAAGTGAAATGATATTAATGATAACTTTTTTGAAGGTTTTCTTTTTCTTTATAAGTAATCTCTGCTTTATCCAAATTGCTCCCTCCATTTTGCCCCTCACCTCAGTTTTTTCAGTCTTATGTGCCTGTGATGTGCTTCCCTTGTATATGAGATAGTCCTCGATTGTTTGTTAGTCACTGGAAGCTAGAGACTAAGAATGTATTTGTACGCCCCGAGCGCATGGGTAGGGTTGTCGGTTCTGAGCAGCACTGTGGGCCAAACCACGTGAGCCGTCTGTTGGGGGATCCCTTGTTAATAACACCTTTGTTTCTGGGTCATTCACTAATCTTTTCTTTATTAATCATTCCTTATCCCTTATTTGGGTTTATTTTCTTATTCTTTTTTTTTCTAATTTCTTAGGTTGTTTTCTTACCTTATTAGATCTCACCCTTTCCACTTTTTTCAAAGTATTTAAATATGTAAAAAAATTCTCTAAACCACACCTTGTCTTTGTCCTGCACGATTCGATGTCTGGTAGTCTCATTGCTATTCGGTTCTAAATATTCTGCAATTTCTATTAGGGGACTTCCTTCCTTACCGATGGATTATGTAGAGATGTGCCTGGGTGTGCCATTCTTTCCCATTGGTGTGTGGTTTTTTTTATTGCATTGTGGTCAGAAAAATCTGGTCTTGTGATAGTAATGCTCAAAAGTAGTTCAAATTTGCTTTCTAGCTTACAATGTGATTGATTTTCTAAATGTTCCCTGTGCGTTTGTAAAGAAACATGATACCAAATTATTGGTTGCATGTATTCTGTATGTCTCCTAGGATCCAAATTTGTTTGCTGTTTTGCCCAGATATATGATAGCCTTATTATCAATTTCTGATAGACATGTATTGAAATTTCCAATAACATTGTAGATGTTCTTTCTCCCTGCAGTTCTTCCATTTTTGCTTTATTCATTAAAACTATTTTTGAGGGTATATTCAAATGTAAAATTATATCTTTCTGTAGAAGTGAACATTTTTACCATTATGAAAGGATTCTCTTTATCTCTAGCAATGCTTTTGCTTTGAAGTCTATTTTTGCCTGATACAAACACAGCTATACTATTTTTCTTTTGGTTTATGTTTCTATCTAATAAATTTTTCCATCTCTTTAACTTCGACCTTTCTTTGTTTTCATATTTTAGTTATATAGCTTATAAACAGCATATAAAAAATCCTGTGTGACAATTGGTGCTTTTTTAACCCATCTATTTTTATTGTAATTACAGGTACATGAGTATTTAGCTTTATTTTTTGTATTTTATCTCATGCTTCCTCTTTGTTTTTTCCTCTTTTTTTTTTTGTTTTGCCTTTAGTTGAATTAATTAGAATATTTTTCCCCCAGTCTACTGGTTTTGATGGCGTTAATTTTATTTCTACTCTTTCAGTGGCTACTTTTAAAATCTGTTCAATGGATCCATAACAGAATATAAAAGTAATCAATAATTTTACCTCCTCCACCAACATGAGACCTTAGAGCTACTCACCCCTTCATCAGTGTCTAGATATATCCCCCGTTAGCTCTGTCTTTTATTAGATCATAAATTAGACACTGTATTAATGTTTTAGAGTCAGCTTTTATATGAACTTATATGCATATTTACTTTTTATTTCACTCATTATTTTTTCTGTGTATTAGAGCCTCTTCCTGCTCTTTTTTTTCTTCTTGAGACAGGTACTTCAAAATGTTCTTTAGTAACCGTCTAATACTGGTAAACTCAGATTTTTACAGTTTCAGTTTTCTTTATTCCATTTCTTTCCCTGAGATGTAACTCATATTAGTGCACTGTTGTAAGTTGGTGCAATACAACTCTCACATAATGCAGTAAGCGTGAGCCCAAATACTCATTTCTATAAAATGCAGGGTCACGTTGTTTCAGGGGTGACGTGACTTGGTTGAGCCCAGGTAGGCGGGAGTTCCCAAGTCCCAGCTGTCTGGTCCAAGTCCGTCTAGGTCCCAGCGCCAGTTAGAAGCCATCCGGCGGCCGTTCCACATGCTTTAGGTTAAATGCCGATGGAGACAATTCTGGGTCCTGGGACAGGCCGAGACTTTCAGGAGAGTGACAGTGATTGTAGGGATCTCCTCGCTAGTTGGGGAGACTGAAATTCATCTTTATTAGCACTCGGCCCACCTCTTTAACCTTGGATGTGTACAGGAGAAGACCTTGAGTCAGGAAAGGAGCCTAATTTTAATTGCATTACATACGTTTTCACTTTATGAAGAAATGCGTTGCTGCATGGGATTTTTCTGTACTTACTCTTGTCATCACTTGGGGAAGACTGTAACACTGTACTGTCTTCTGGCTTCACTGCTGCTGACATGTGAGTTGTCTGTTTAATGATTATGACTGTGCAAGTAATCTTTCTTCTCTCTAATTGCTTTCGAGGTCTTTAAATATCTCTGGTGTCCTGGAGATTTACTGTGGTGGATCTTGGAATTGCTGAGATTCCTAAAGTGAGGTTTCATATCTTTCAACAGTTGCGGAGAATTCTCACCAGTTGGCCTTTGAATGTTGTTTCTCTCTTACCTTTTGGTTTTGGAACTATGCGTATACCAAGGCTTGACCTTCCGACCCTGCACTCTTGGGTTTATTAATTTCTCTTTCATATTCTCTATTGTTTAAATATTTCTGAGTACCATCCTACATTTTTTCACTCTCTAGTTCTCTCTTTGATGTATTTATTCTGTTTAATTTTTTCATTGAGCATTTTATTTTTATTTATTTATTTATTTTTAGCTGTTAGGGTTTTTTATTCTTCGGTGCAGTAGGTGTTACAATGCTCTTTTTTAAAAATTTTATTTTAATTGTTATTCAAGTACAGTTTTCTGTCTTTTACTCCCGTCCCAGTCCATCCCCCTCTAGTGCTCCCCACCTCCCTCCCATTTATTTTTAAATTGAATTATAGTGACCATGCAGTAAAGGACCCGGCTCTTACATGTTGAGTGTGATGAGTTTAGACAATTGTACATAGCGTGTAACCACCTTCCATAACAAAATGAAAACATTACGATTAGCCCGGAAAGTTCACTGGTGCCTCTTTCCAGTCACTTCTGTTAAACTTTTCAGTTCTTTCATTGTTACGGTAATTTAAGAAGTTGCATTTGACTGTTTATTCAGTCTTCCAGGCCATGTTTGATAGCTCATTGCTTTTTAGTTATTTTCTAAATTCCTTTCTCTGATGATTTAAACACACTGAAAAGTAGTTATTTCATCATCCTCTGTCTGACAATTCCCATAACCAGAGTCTGTTTCTTGCTGCCACCGTTGTTCCTGCCTGATCTTCACACAGGGTGGCATTTTAACCCTGAGGTCCGTGACCTGGGTTGTGAGTGGATAGTCACTGGAACGTCACGTGGGCTGTTTGCGAGGCCTGCGTTGGTCTTGTATTGTTCGGTAGCATGGCCTTCAAACTCTAACTATTGCCTTCGAAGGTATGTATCATTTTTATTACTATTTATCAATAGAGAGATCAGCGGAATGTAAATTTGGGAAGGTAAGGAGAAGAATTATTCATGTAAAATACCGTTGCGTCTCTTTTGGTGGTTCCCCTCGCATGTGTGGTGTACCTGTAACCTGTTCCTGTTCGTGTTTTCCCCTCTGTTCTGTGCTTTTTGCTCTGGGAGTCACAGCTGCTCACAGTTTTCAGCTTTTAAGTGTCACTTCCCAGCAGTCACAGCCCCCGTCCTGTGGCAGTGTGTTCACAGCCGCGATGGCTTCCTCGCCCTCTCTCACCCCGGCGCTCCGCCTTGGCGAGGGGCTAGGATCAGAGGCAGTAAGAACGAGAGGTCAGCGTTGTTTCTTCTCAGGTTTCTCTCCCCCCGAACACAGTAGCGTCCACCCGCTGCTTCCACGCACCTCTGACCCGGGGTCTCTCAGC
>PVKM010038994.1:0-13916 GCA_004027735.1 Carollia perspicillata | reverse complement strand
TGGCTCGGTAATATAAGCAGAGAGAGTCGGCAGAGGAGTGAAAGCCGTAGGATTAATGGCCTTGAGTGTAATTCCCTGATACCTTTTAAAAGGCCAGCTAACCAGCTGGCCTTCTCCTTTTGTTCCATGCACACTCCCTCCCACATTCTGGGTGTTTTTTGCTTTGTATTTTCTCTTCTGGCTGATTTTTGTCTCCTTCTCTGAATCTGAATTTTAGCACCGAAAGGTACGTGTAAAAGAGTTGTATGTATATTTACACTAAAGTTGCTTAGAAATTAATATACTAATGGGAAGGCTTTATAATAAAATGTGAGAGATGATTTATTTGCATTATAAAGTAATCTGGGTTTGGGGGGTACAGGTTTTTAAAAAATATAAACTTATTGTGTGTGTACACACACACACATACATTCATGCACATATATGCGTGGCCGTGATTTTTCAAGTCTAAACCCTTGTATTTTCTGTGTAAGTAGAAATAAAACCCCACAAATGATATCATGGTCCTGATACAGTGTCAATGCATAGCCCTCTTGACACTTTAAAATCTGTTTTATTCAAGGGCTCAGTTGTATGTCTTTCGGAAACCCATGTGCCTGTTAAGGCAGGCAGGCCAGCACAGAAGTAGATGTCTGTGTTTTGGAGTGTGTGTGCGGGCTCCTGGCGGTACGAGTGCACAGGCTACAAGCCTCACTTCGGGGGTGAAAGGAGGCCCTGCGGCAGAAAACGCGAAGAGTGCCACTTGCTCCAGCTTACGAGCCCCTGCCTGTGTCTTCAGCACGGAACCTTTGAAGGAGGGTCAGCAGGAAAGGAAGCAAAAGCAAAGCAGCCAGATGTGCGAGAATGAGAACATTCTTGTTGCCTAGGTCTCCTGGTGGACTTGGAAATGCCAGTCCTTCTTAGTTTGGGGGGTAAACATTCTCGTTATTTTCTGTACTGTGCATTATTGTTGGAAGGTGAGGAAGGACACTAGCCTGGTGCCGTAACACTTAGACCCAGATGGTCTGAATGGCGCCCTCCAGTCTTGGGTGAAGTTGTCTCACTGTTTTTGAGTGCGTGCAACGACAGGTGGCTCTGGCCGTGAGGGGACTCTGCGGGGCCTGCTCTGTTTCATAATGTGACTGCATTTGCCCTATCTACTGGATTGTCTTTGTTCTTTTGGCTCCAGCCTGATGCCTGGCCAAGGTAGGCGCTCAGTAAATGATAGCCGTTATTTCAATATTTGTTCACCAAAGTGGGGGAGCCTTTTTATAGCTCGTGCCGTCGGGGCTGGTTTACGATCAGGGACAACATCTGATATTTCTGGGTTGCGGAGTGCTTTCCCCAGGTCACAGATAAGCCCCACATATTATCTGTGGAGGCTGAGCCCAAACGAGCAAGGATGTTATGAAATTACGCCCTGTAACTTCACAGCCTTCCGTGGCTTCGTGTCCCCATTGACAGCGGATTAGTTCCCCCATCCGGAGGGTTTGCCAGTGTGATGCAGCAAGCCCACTGAGCGCACAGACGTTGCCGTCACCCGTTGGCGCTTAATCCAATCAGCCTGTTTATATGCAGTGAAACGCTCGGATCTACACACATCCATGTTTATTTTTAGCTCCTTTCCCTTTCACTTCCTGTCCTTTCCCCTTGCTGCCCTCCCACCTCCCCAGATGTGGTGCCAGGATTAAAGTGGACATTGTGATTGATACAGGAGGCAGCGTCATTTGGAGCGTGTTTTGCACAACACATTTAATTTGCTGCCGTCGGGATCAGGGGAGGTCTCACTAACTGCAGGTGACAGAGGTGGCGGTCTTGGGGAGAGACACACACGCTGTTCCTGGTGGGAGGATGAGGCATGACTAACTCATAGTCACCTTAAATTGATTCTCAATGGGGACATATTATTTCTCCTGTGTTCCTGAAAAGGGAGTGAAAGATGGGGTGACGGGAGCCAGCGATATTAGGAAGGTTAGTACAAATAGTCGCTTTCTCCCTGGACTGATTCTGTTAGTTTCAACAGCATTGTGACCTAGAGGAGGGGTCAGGCAGGAGCCTCGTGCTGCAGCCCATCGCCTGGCTCATCTTATCCCTCGCACAGAACTCCAGCAGGACCGCCACGGCGAGAAGCAATCCCAGGGGTGTTTCCTCCACCGGTCACTGCCCGGTCTCGGCAAATGTGGACCAGAAGTGCAGCAAGGTGGTGAGTGTCTCACCGCCTCAGAGCGTGGTTAGCTTCATGCCGGGGAGAGAGCCTAAGGCACCAGGGATTAGTGACAGGCTCAGATGTTAGGCACCGCGAGGGGTTTATCAGCTTGCTCAAGTGCAAATATCTTGAATTTATGTTGCCGTACCCCACCGAGGTCAGCCTGATGCTTCTTGCCTCACTGCTCCAATTCCATTTTCACCCAGCAGTCCTCAGAGGATTCCGAAGACTTTGCGTTTCTCCGTGCCCTTCTCCCTGTACGCTCTCCATATGGCCTTGGCACGGACAGGTTGAGCTAACCTTGTGGTGCTAACAGCCCAGCTTTGGCTGTTCTCGGAGACCTTCGCTTCTGTCCAAGCGGCTTTTCTGTGCCTCATCTCTTGATAGATCAGAAAATGCTAATGTTTCCTTTTATCTCATTATACGTACACATATATATTTAGTTATTTATTTAGCAGAGAGTATACTTAGATAAAAAGATAGCCTTAGATAAAAGATTGCTATGATATGATAGCATAGCATAGCAATTTCTGTGCTGAAAGAAATGACTGGGTGTGGGGAGGAGAAAAGTTTTCTCTACCCTCCAGTTTCTTTTGGCAGGTCACATAATCAAATAGACATGAGATAGGTTAGCATGAGAAATTACCAATTTAATTACATACAAATGTATGGGAACTCCATACATATTAGGTACCTGCGACATTCCGAGTTAAGGATGAGGTAACATACTTCAGGGCTTCAGGAGGGAGGGAGGTCATTCCCGGGCTGATGAGAAGAGCAGATGTCAGGTAATTATCTGTTTGCCCTGCCCTGTGGGTAGGCCAAAAAGGGTTCTCTTTGATAATCTCGGGTTAGGGCCAGGCCCTCCATTCATATTCTCTAGGTAGTTGATGAGGGTTGGTGGAAGCTTCTCTTGACCCCACAGGGTCTTGGTTGCCTTTAGCGACAAACAGTCCACATGCCTCGGAGGCACAGCTTGGGGTGATTTGTTGTGAACCCCTGCACCAGCTCAGGAAAAGAGGAAAGAAGAGTATGCCGTCCGTCTGTCAGTCCATTCTCGTTTCCCATCCCAGGCCAATGTGCAAATATATACACACATATACATATGCCTGTGTGTATGAATGTGTCAGAACTTTTTGTGTCAGAACTTTTGTGTCAGAATGTGTCAGAACTTTTTCAGAAATGCCCAGAAATGAAACAGTGAACCCAATTTTAAACATAGGAGATTATAATATATTTTGGAATGACATATCCATAACCGAGCTCTTGATTTCTCTCTGTTTACCTTCCCAAATGTGCTATTGCTATCATGTTCCCATCTCAATAAAAAGCAAGCCTTTCTCTGAATTCCTCAGGCCAAAGCCTTGGTGTTGTCTTTAATCCCTTTCTTTCTCTCATAAACCACGTCCAGCTCACCGGAACATTGTGTTGGTTGCAGCTGTAAGAATTCAACATCCAGAATTCAACCACTTAAGCATGGCTTCCTGCCACATCCAGTCCACAGTCACCTCCTGCCTGACCTTTCCTATAGCCTCTGTGTTAGTCTGTTCAGGCTGCTCTAGCAAAATAGCACCGACTAGGTGGCTTTTTCACAACAAACAATTATTTCTTACAGTTCTGGAGGCTGGTAGTCTGAGATCAGGGGGCCAGCGTGGCTAGGAAGAGCCCTTGTCACAGACTTCTCGCTGTGTCCTCATGTGACCAAAGGGGCTGGGGAGCTCTCTTGGGTGTCTTTTATAAGGGCATTATGTCCATCCATGAGGACTCCACCCTCCGATCTAATTGCTTCCCAAAGACCCCACCTCCTCATATCACATTGGGCATTAGGATTTTGATAAGAATTTTGAGGGGACACATTCTGACCATAGCAGCTTGCTAACCATCTTCTAGGATTCCACTTGGCACCGTTGCCCCACTACAAATTCTTGTCCACACAGCAGCTGCCAGAAGGACCCTCTTAAAGAGAAGTCACTTCTTACCCCTCCTCTGCTCACAATCCTCAAAGACTTCCCATTGGACTCACAGTAGTATCCGTGTCTCTTCCTGTGACCTACAGGTGGTAGAGTCCGATATCATCTTCCCACACTCCTCTTCCTCACTAGCCTCCCAGCTGACACGAATTCCTCAAACAGAGACAATAGTAGTCATGTTCTTATAATACGTAAGCTGGCAGCCAGAATCCTCATATCAAAAGTATCCTTGTGAGGCCATTTACATTGGGTATTTTCCTAGGTGGTGCATTTGAGACCCTGCTGGCCAGTCCTGAGGCGCAACACGTACCAGTAGGCTGGGTATCTGGGGCGGGGGGCGGGAAGGGGCCTGGAATCTTCCTCTGGGCGCCCCAAGCTCAGGAGATGGTTAAAACTGGGAACAGAAGCTACGGCCAGGGCTACTTCAGTGCCTCCCACCTACTTACCACTGTGCTTTCAGCCTGGTCCTTAGGATGGGAGAAAGTCATAACAAACTAAAAGCAAAATAAATGCTGGCATTGGTGCTGTCCCTACATACAAAACTGCTTGGTGACTTCTTTTGACTTCATGTGAGAAGAAGCATATTGTCTTCCTGACCGGGAGTCGTTTTTTTTGTTGTTGTTCTTTTCCTCAAGGGCATTCCCAACAAAGCAGTATAGCTTTCAGATTTGTAAACTGCCACCTTATTATCCTATTAGTCAATTACAGCTACTGAAGAGCGGGGTAAGTGACAGTATGGCAGATTACAGCAATTTATTCGCCGTTCTCATAGTCTTGTTCAGCATATCATCCGGCTGTTTAAATTTAATGATAGGACTTTTACACATGTTTTAGAAGCAGTGAAAGTTGTAATCAAAATGTTTAGGAAAACCCCTACTGACCCGCCTAAGCGCTGCCTCCTTCAATGTCGCTTGCAACACTGCGTTGTCATCGTTATTAGCAAAGCCGGCTCTGATTAGGAGAGGCAACTGACTTTCAAAAGCAAGTGGGGCTTTGTGGTGTGCTCCGGAAAGATAGAGCTGATTGAAATTTTGTACTTCGGTTGGCACTTATTAGGCAAGCGAGTTGCATGCAGATAAATGCCATGAAAGGTAGTCTCCCTGGGAAAGTGGCCAGGGTCCGTGGGTGAGAGAAGGGGCTGCAGGCGTGAGGTCAGGATGGGTGTGCACCATGGCATTGGGAGTGGTGTGGGTAAGAGGAAAAATGCCTGCCCCCTGTCGTGCCTGGTGTTCTTATCAGCTAAGGGCGAACATTTTTTGTAGTAGGGGCTGCGGTGAAAAAAATAATGACAAGAAAATCTCTGAAAAGACAAAGAAGTTGAGTGCTTAGAATTTTTGGATCTTAGGCAGCAGGATCAACTGTTGGAGAGCCTGTTACCTTGAAGTTGTTCACACCCTCGGCTACACTGATGGACGTGAGAAACTTGTTAGGAGCTGGATAATCGAAAGACACAAACCTGGGAATACCCAGTGTGGTCTAAGCTTCACTAATCGTTACAGACTCTCTCGTCACGTTTATTGAGCTCCCAGGTTGCGCCCTCTCGATTGTGATGTCAACACTGCTCACCTCCTAGCAGTTGAAGCTCAACAGTGGAATACCCATAACCTTAGGCAAATGTATGCCCAGGGTTTCTCAACCTTGATGTTGTCTACATTTTGGGTCAGGTCATTCTTCATTGTGGGGGCTGTCTTAGGCACTGGAAGATTCTTCCCGGCATCCCTGGCTTCTACCCAGTAGATGCCAGTAGCACGTACCCATCCCCCTGCAGTGACAATCAAAAGTGGCTCTAGACATCCCGTGGGACACAAAACCACCTCCATTTGAGGACCACCACTCTTGATGGCTCGAACTTGACATTATCACTGGCAAATAACTCAGAGTTTAGGTGTATATTTAACAGATGTTTAGTGAATCTCCACGGTATGTAAGTCAGCCCAGAAGGTACTAAAATAAGATACTGTTCTTACTGTTTTGTGACCATTTATAGTAGCTGTTGATGTAAAAGATGCATCCCAGATTTCATAGTAAACTGGGTCATTTTTTCATACATTTTTCAATCAGATAATTATGAAAGTTATTTCAAGTTGTTTTATAAGGTAAAATCACTATTTTGCTCCTAAAAAATAGTGCATTTTGTGCCAGAATTTAGCTTTACGGTTCTTGGAGTGGGCAGAGTGATTAAATAGAATGGTCATTATGTGCTGTAAAGTGGAACAGTGGGGTGGTCTGAACTTTCCTGGGGAGTTAACACCTGATGATGATTCTCAGATGATATCACATGATATCATCTGATGATGATAGCTCTGGCCCATTGTGTTCCTTCCATAAGAAAGGATCATAATAAAGTCACTTGCATTTGCCAAAAAAGAGTTGCGTACCCTTTTTTTTTCTGGGGATGGAAGAGGACATCTCATGTGTCGACAATATCAAAACAGGTCTGTTCAGCACCTGACCTTTGTACAGCCATGGAGTTTGGGACCACAAGTGATTGCTGACTTGTAGGAAGTTGCATGTCATTGTGGAGATAAAATACTTCTCCTTTGACATTCATCAAAGACTGATTGGACTCTCCTGAGCCAGGCTTTGTACAAGCCCCTGGAGGTGTGAAATCACATGAGAAACAACCCCAGCTTTTATGGAAATTAAGGATCTAGTGGTTATAGATTAAACAAATGCAAATACTGGTGCAAGCTATGGAATAGAGAGTCCCCATGCTAAATCTGTTGTACACATGTTTTGTCTAGCCCACACTGCATAATTTTAAAACCTGAATTAGCAGCAGTATTAGTTAGGGTGACAAATAGCTATGAGGGACTGAAAATTCAAGGAATCAGTGGCTCAAATGAGATGGATGTTTGTTTCTCAATGATCTAAATGTAAGTGCCTGTCAGGGAGGATCCATGATCGCTAGGGACTGATGCTCCCGTTGGGTTGTTCCACCTTATTTGTTGAGCACGTGGCCTCCCCGTTGAGATCTGATGTGGCTGCCCCAGCCCTGGCTGTCACAGCTGCACTCCATCTCTTGGAAAAGAAGAAAAGGGATGGAGACATGCCCTTTCCTTAGGGGACATTTCCTGGAAATGACACCTTCTCCCTCTTTGGGGACAATAGGAGCTCTTGGCTAGCCACTGTTTTGGCTAGGAATGTGTTTGGATTGACTGTGTGAATATCATCAGTTTAGGCTTTTGCCTCAGTGAAAAAGATTGTTTCATTAATAGTAAAAACAGTGTGGGCTTGGGCAGGCTAAGATTTGAATACAGCCTGCATTTCTTTCTAGTTAAGAGAGTAGGAGATAAGTGCTAATTGACAATAGATGTGACCAGAATTTAAACAAAGGGTGATACCGGGGCTCAGGCAGTCAAGGAAGGCAAGGGGAAGGCCATGGAACCTGCATTGGACTTGATGCAAAGGATAAGCAGAGACATACGGAACCTGAAGAGAGTCCACTGTAAAGATCTCAGCTCTGGCTTCCTTAGAAGACATAGTCAAGGGCATTTAGCTAAGACCTTAGAATAGGGAATGGTCAGGTACCTCGAGGTCCAATAAATATTCGCAGTTTTCTCTCAACCATTTATAAGACCTTTAACCCATATTGCCTGTTCTGGGATGGAGACCTGTGTGACTGTATGTGCTGATGGCCTTCAGGATTTTGCAGAATGAGAAATACCATATTACCTTATTCAGCCAATTTCCCAAGCTGTTAAATAACCAGTTTTGAAGGTCTGAGACTCACACTGTCTTCATCTATAAGAATCATGAATCTATGTGAATGTAATTGTGTTATTTAATCGATTATTATATCTCTTTTTATTATCACCATAATCTTGAGACAGTTCATTACAGCATAAAATTATAACCTCAGTGAAAATGACTTGGCATGTATTTCTACTTAACTTTATATGTTTGTGTAGGTACCACAAGCGTGCAGTATTTTTGCTTTTAATGTGTTTTTAAAAAATAAGTGTTCTGAGTAGTGGCATTATATTTAAATAGGATAGCTTTGTTTCCAATTTTTGGACAATAATCTTTCAAATTGTGGATATTCGATCAAAAAGAAAAGTCAGACAAGAAATGAGAAAGAGAAACTATTGAATGAAAAGAATAAGAAAGGAATTGGAGACATTCCTGAAAACATGCTTTGCTCGGTGGGGAAGTCCTTAAAGTATTTTTTGAAAGGTTGACTATGGCATAGTCTTTCCTCATAAAGGCAGGAAAAAAGACATTTCTCAGAGTCATATCAGTATCATTCTGAATTACCGTACTTTTCAGAGTATAAGACGCACCCCCTCCCCCCAATTTGGGAGGAATAATGGTTGTTAATGCTGCTGTTGAATTCTGTTTACATTTACATTGGTGAATATTTATGTTATTAAATATTCTACCACATTTTTTGCTTCACAAATTTTTTTCCTGTCTTCCTCCGCTAAAACCTAGGTGTGTCTTATGGTCCGAAAAATACAGTGACTGATGGTGGATCTAAAGTATTATTAGCCAGTGGATGTCTTAGGAAAATTAGGGTGTGGCCTGGAAAATAAACACAACTGTAGTAGTCCTACATTGCAAAGGTAAGACAAAGGTGATCACTTTCATGAAAAAAAATGTTTCTTGGTTGAACTGTTAAGCAAAGAGTATGTTATCAGTGCCATGCTTCCATGATTTATTTTATAGATGTGTAGTGGCATCACAGAGATTAAACATGCCTAAAGTCATAAGCCAGTGAATTGCCAAACTCTGGCAATTGAACTTCAGATCCCAAGTTGTTGGGTTTTTTTTAAATCTTAAAATGTTAACCTCTCTCCTACATTGTATGCCATACAATGTATGGGGTTTCTGACTAGGAAGACTGAAGCCTGTGAATAACTTTTCCCATTTAAGCGAGGTAAGAGGGTGGGCAGCCCCGAAATGAGTGAGGTGAACATAATTAGCTTGGTTAGCTTGAGCGCAATGAGAAAGTGGGCCAAAATGAGAAAATGGAGCACAAAGCAGAGGCCTAGAAGGTTCTGCAGGGCCTTGCTCAATGACCGGGTAAATGCCTTGTTTCAGTCTCTAAGGTGTAGAGAATTGGGCATTTCCTGTGCTCAGCAAATTTTCAAGTAACTCAGCCACATCTGTCCTGGTGTTCGCAATTCAATTTAGTAAATGTTTACTTATGTCAGTAGTCCGCCTACTTTGTCTTTAAGGGTAGGAATGTTCACACTCATTTTTTGTATTGAGGACACAAAGGGTAGCTACCAAATATTTGTGGAATCAAATGGACTGACAAGCCACTTGGTAGTATTTCCATTCGGGCTCCCACTGAGATGGAAAGACACGAAGGCTGAAATCTTCACCCGCAGACTGAGTTCAGGACAGTAACTGTACTCAAGAGGATGTAATTGCTGAAACATCAAAAGAACTGTATTCTGAGGGCAACTCACAAGTTATAATTTCACATGTAATGTAGTTGCCATTTTTATGGTATGTGCCTGGTATTTAACAAATGTGTACCATCTCCTTCAGGGTTCTTAAGAGCCTGATGAGGTGTGTATTGTTAGATCCATCCTACAAACATGAAAACTGAGACTCAGAGAGAGTCACATGGTTGAATTTGTTCACAGCCACACAGCTTTTAACGGGCCTGCAAAACCAGGTCCCATGCACTCAGATTTCTGAGTCATTCCACCATTCTCCACCCTCACCTACCAGTCAGCACTAGGTTAAGGGCCAAGGGGCCAATGTCCACTGGAAAAGGCTGTGAAAATTCTGGATTTCAGGGCAGTTGTGGAGTTGGGAAGGCCCCAAGTATACACACCTGGATTAAAGTATGAGGCAGGTAAAAAAAATGAGTTTTTTTTGGTAATGTAGACACTGAAGAGGAGCCCCCAATCCCTCAAGAGTGTGTGAGTGGCTGTCTGACTCCAGGGCCAGGACAGGAAGGAAAGTCTGGACGGAACAAGGTGGTGGGGTGAAAGTCTTGTCAAGAACTCCAGCACTACATTCTGAGCCAAGAAATCCATTGTCTCCCTCTTCCTGGTACGCCATCCTTTTGAACCTGGAGGAGGGGCCGACACGTGTCTTCATAAGGGCATCTCAGAGCCGAGACTCCAGATTTGTTCTGTTCTGTTCCATTTCATTTTCAGGGGGAGAAAAACCTATTTTAGTGTTTCTCCTCCACCGACAATACTAATGTCAACATTGCCAGAACAACTTTAGATTTTAGATATTAAGAAACATTGACTTGATACAGTAATTTGATTTTGCTGTTTAATTTACATGGAAATCTCTAGGCAAGTTCCCACTGTTTGATACTTATTTAAAATATTTACTTTTACACATTCGCACGGCGCTCGGCAGGAATGCACTTAAGGTGTGCGTTGATTGATTTGGTCTGTTTCCCAGTAGCGAAGGCCGACCGTATGGAGATGAGTTAGAAGGGGGTCACCCACCGTATCAGCTAGCTCTTCCACCTGAAGAGTATATTGATGTGTACACTATGCCTTGACACCATTTCCTGTACTTTGATATCGAGTAGTAGCTGGATGTTTTCAAAACACACTATTTGTCGCTGTGTTTTTAGATTCATCTCTAATGTAGCACTGGGTGGGGGGCGGGGGGAGAACTCAGCCTACCCTTTATTAACTGGGAAGCCACTTTTGTGTTGCATGTCGATCCATTTAAGCTAAAGCTGATTAGCCCTTTTTGAAAAGTGAATCTACATCCTTGCGCTAATCAAGGGAAATGGAGCCGTGTTGTTATGAGGGAAAGCTAGAGAGAAGAGTGGCTGTGATGGCAAGTTCTTATTAATCCTGCGGCACATAGCTTGTTTCACACCCACCCCTCTCCCAACAAGCCCCTCTCCTAAGTGCTTGTTTAACAAAGCAACCCAGCAGGTGAATATTTAGGTGTTAGTGGGATTCGGGTAGTTTCATTCGAGTGCAACAGCGAGAACAGAGAAGAACTTGGGGCTGTGGGGGCTACTTCCAGCATGCTGCTAGGGAAAGTATGCGGACTCATACATTAATGACACATGGTCATTGGAGGCGTGATGTGTGTGATGAGAATTTGGTGTGTGTGTTTACTGTCATTAGTGGCTGTTCATCCTTGGGTGGTGTTCTAAAATGTAGACTTTATTATTATTCAGGTATGGTGAGGCCGACCGATCAGGAGGTGATTGCTTTTGAAAAGATAGATTGTTACTGGCAATTCCCATGGAGCAAGGGTGAGCCGTGCTGCTGAGGCCACCCAGCAAAGCACTGAGCTTGCTCACGAGGCGTGGGAACAAGGGGCAAGCCTGGACAGGAGCATTTATTGTGGTTTCTGTGGGAAGGAAGGAGGAAGCGGGTGTAGGATTGGCTAATTTGAATAATTTCAGCGGGCTCAGAGCCTGCGGGCCGTCTCCAGTTGTCTGGTACCCAGCCCTGGGGTGGTTAGGCAGGGGAGACAGGGCTCTCCTTATCCCCGGGCTGCAGTTACCCATGATCATCGGCAATCTGAGAAGAGTAAATGGGAAATCCAAAACTAAACAATTCACGCGTTTTCAACTGCATACCATTCTGAGTAGCAAGATGAAATCTCGTGCTGTTCCACTGCATCAGGGCCAGGACGGGATCCGTCCCCTAGTCCAGCATGTGCCTGCCTCTTAGTCACTTAGTAGCCACCTCAGTTATCAGATCGACTCTCATAGTATCACAGTGCTTGCGTTCAAGTCACCTGTATTTTCCTTAATGACGACCCCAAAGCACAGGAGCAATGATGCTGGCAACTCAGATGTGCCAACTAGAGGCTGTAAAGTGCTTCCTGTAAGTGGGAAGGTGTGTGTATATAGTTTAATACATGGTATATATAGGGTCCAGTACTATTTGTGGTTTCACACCTCCACTGGGGAACTTGGAACATGCTCCCTGCGGACAAGGTGGGGGAACCGCTGTAGCGGCATGGGGTCCAAGGCCCGACAGAGGGTGGTTGGGAGGTGAGCTCTGGACCGGTTGGTTTACTCTCTCTGGGAGTCAGCCAGCTCTGAGAACAACGCCCTTTCAGTGTCAGCCAGGTGCCTGGTGTCAAAAGCCCCAGAATATAAAGACACGCTTAGTCCAGGTGGTGTGAGGCTGGCTGCCATGTCCATTTGGCTTTGATGATCACATCGAGGAAAAACACTCACCTGCCTCTGCCACCTCCAAGGGGTTGCTGATGCCCACGGCAGGGGACATGGGCGCAGACTTGACCGGGGGCTGATTTCAGTCTTTACCAAGCAGTGACAGCAAGGAGAATCCCTTTCCCCATTTATTTTTCTTCGAGGGCTCTTGGGAATCTGAGACTCCTCTTTGTCTTCCTTCTGTCTAGTATTGAGTGACTGATGCTAAGGAATGGGGTGGAGAAGGGAGAGGGAGCTGTGATAATATTTAGTTTTATTCCTTTCATGCTCAAGCAGATTTAAGGAATTTTCAGAGCAGAATCTTATTTCAAGTGTATGGCCATTTTTCAATTAGAGTCACTTATTAACCTCTACTTCCACAAGTAGAAGCTCTTGAGTCTCTTTGAAGACACAGGAAAAAAGATTTCCTTCCTCCTCCCGTCCGTCCTCCTCACATTCCCAGTGGTCGTCATAAGCCAGCTGGGAGGGTGAAAAGCTCAGAGCCGTGAAGACAGAAAGCAGATTTGCCCCTCGGTGACACAAAAACACCGATGTCTCCTTGCAGAGAAACTACCCTGTGTAATTCAAAAGTTTAAATGTACATACAAGTCGGAGGGCAGTGTACCCGCGCGTGCTGTTACAGTGGTGTCTGGCCTCGGCTCCAGCTGATGTGGGGTCTCTGAAAGGACAGCCACACAAAGCGGCTGCCGTAGCTCCCTGCCCCTCCGAAAGGCCCTGCACCGTCACCACGGCTCGGCGGAGGGACTTTTCCCGAGGACGGCTCTGGTTGGTGTCTGTGTGGTTGTGTACAGGAAGTCCTCACTTAACCTTGTCCACAGGCTCTGCAGCGTTAAGTGAGATGACGTGTCACGGAACCAACTTTAGGTTAATTGATATAAGAGTTAAGTTTCCATGGCCTCTCACCAGTGTTATACTGAAACGATGTGAAGGAAGCCTTCTTAGAGGACCTGCTGCACTGCTGTGCAGGTAAGGAGGTGGCTCAGAAAGG
The DNA here is from genome assembly GCA_004027735.1 of Carollia perspicillata. Taxonomy (NCBI): domain Eukaryota; kingdom Metazoa; phylum Chordata; class Mammalia; order Chiroptera; family Phyllostomidae; genus Carollia; species Carollia perspicillata. The sequence goes on along the minus strand of PVKM010038994.1, from coordinate 642 downwards.
CGAGAAGTGCAGTGGCACCAGCAGAAGTGCCTTCTTAGAAGGCAGCCGGCGCTGACTCAGGGTTCGCTGCCCACTGTTGGAACTGCCGACAGGTGCTCCATAGCCGTGATGGTCTTGATGGGCTCTTACTGCGGTTTCCGCTGGCAGCACCCCCTGGGGCTGGGGAAGAGCAGTTCCTGGAATTATTTGGAAGCAGATTGTAATCTTAGAAATTGCAGCAGAGCGGCTAAAAAGTTTATATTTATAAACAAAGTAGAAGTTGACCAAGAGATGATGCCAAACAAATGGAACCATAAAAGGTGATTTCCCCCCACAATTTTGGGTGGCTTGGGCCTCTTTCAGATGCTTCAGTACTTAAAAGGAAAATTCAGAATCCTGTTTTTGTGACTAAGGACAACATGCATACGTCTGGGGTGGGTTAACAGGGTTAGAAGCCTTTATCGCACAGGGCGGGGCAAGTGTGCCAAACGTGGTTTATTCTTGTATTATTATTTGTTAATTGTATTATTTCCCATATGAACAACTGTAAATCTGGTTTTGTCCCACCCTGTATATTGAATGTTAACAATATTTTTATCTTCATTGCTTTCTTTCTTTTTTCAGTCTTTGGTATTTCAAAGGCTTAGGGCTTTCTAACCTGGA
>PVKM010038993.1:0-13916 GCA_004027735.1 Carollia perspicillata | reverse complement strand
TCCTGGAATATCTGAATTAATGTAGGCAGTTTGTTCTGCAGCAAGAAATAACTGAAACAAAGTTGACAATTCTACTTTTGTCTAAGACAGACCTCATATTATGTCATTAGATTCTATTCAATAAAGATATTTTCATAAAATGTTTAATGATTATTCCCATATGAACTTTTTATATAAATCACAAATTAAGAGAAAATAAATATCCTTTGTTCAGGCCAGACATTCTCTTGTTAATGAATCAGTATTATGTATATTTTGAAGAGAAATATCAAATTCCCATAGAAATGTGGTTTTCAGATTCAGCTGCTGACAATGAGCAATCAACAAATCCTTTCTGGATGGCTGCCATCTGAGAGGTAGAATGCTCAGCCCTGAAGAAAACAAATTGATAAGACGATGATTGTATCTTCAAGAAGTGTTGATTGTACTATGGAGTAAATGAATGCACAAATATAATAAACAGTATCATGAGGTTAACTCCTGGTTGGTCTACTTTTTCCATCTGTTTATAATTGGAATAGACCAGCCAGCAGTTAACCTTGGGAACGTCTGAATTTGGCTAAGATTTGTAGAAAGAGTGGCATGTAAAGAATGATAAAGAACTGGCAAAGAAAACCACAGTAAAAAAAATAACTAATTACAGATTTAGTGAAAATTAGAATGGTTCATGGAAAGGGAATGGAACATTTAATGTAAGCCAGGCTTTTTTTATAATGAAAGCCTAATTGGATCCCCCCAAATATTAGCAGAGTACGTAGCTATCTATAGGAAACTTGGTCAGTTAGCTTGAGAATCTAAAGCATCAAACATCTTCACATAGCAGAGCGAGGACTCCACATCATTTGTGTCTGATTTGTTTAAGCATGGTGACTTGCTGGAATTTAGAGATTGAGAATAAGAATTTGAAGACATAGGGTCTGGAAAGAAAGAAAACGGGAAAGTAATTACATTTAGCAAGTAGGAAGTCATTTGACGCCTTCAGGATTGCAAATTCATAGAGTGAGAAATCTCATTTCAGTTAGTATGTAACTAAGAAACCACAAGAAAACTCTTTCAAAGAAATAGACTTTGAAATTTAACCAAATATTTATTTCTTTATTTTCCATTTTTCTTCTAATTCTTGGCTGGTAGGAAGTGGAAAAGTCTTTACATTCCCCAGTCAGAATGCTGGGTCACTTTTGAGAGAGAAATGATTATTTAAACTGGGCAAATGAGCCCAATGAGGTGTTACAGCTTAATAATAACAGTAATGATGTTATTTCCTGACTGGTATTATGTGTCAGAAAATGTTTGCCATGGATGACCTCATTTAATCCTTCCAAAAGGATGGAGAGTAGGCATTATTTTAACCCCATTTTGTAGACAAGGATCCTGATCCACAGGGTTAAGAGAAATTATTCAGATTTGCGCAGCCTGCAAGTAATGGGAACCAAGCTTCAAACTCATGAAAAACTGGTATCCACATCCTTTTATTTATAATTTAACTTGTGTTTTGAAGCTGTACTGGCTTTTTTAAAAAACAATTTATAAACACATTGTTCAAATTTCAAACATTAGCATGCAATGTTAGTAGTTTCTGATATGTCCTAAAAGAAGAATTATAAGCCCAAATAAGAGGAAATATACATTTATGTACATATATAATCTCTGTTTTTAAGAACACAAAACCTCCTATATGATTTGCATTTTTGAAAGAGTTACTAATTTTCAATATCTTCTTAAAAGAAATCCTTTATTTAATGGCTACCTAGTCTTCTTTTATATGGATATATCATAATTTGTCAACCAATCACTATCAGTGGACATTTAGATTATTTCCAATCATTTGCTATTACAACCCATGTTATAATAAACTTGTACTTTACTGCATTTGGCATTTCTCTTAAATCCCTCAGTCTTATCCCCAACCCATACTACCTCTCTGAAGGACCCAAGTCATCATTCTTGGCAATTATAACTCAGAGATAAATATTTTTTAATTAAGAACATTTTCAGCTCCACCAGTCTTTTGCTATAGCATTTCCCATGAGGCAAGGAGGTCTAAGTGTAAATGTTCAGCTCAGAGCATTTATTAAAGCAATAGAAGAGTGGGGAACAATAATAGAAAAAAGAGTAAGTGGGCTTGAGGACAATAAGGGGTAACAATCAAAAACAGCCATCGAAGGGTCTTTTAAAAAATAATTAATCTCCTGACGTTTTAGGAAAAAAAACTCCAGTTTTCCTATTTAGAAGCTATCATCCCCCAAATCTATAAACCAGCTAATGTCCTGCATTTGTATTGCCAACTAATTGTTTCACCAAACATTTGCCCGATGCTTAGAGATACTTTAAAAAGCTCTAGAAGCTTGAATACAGGTTACGTATTTTTTTCCTCACTCATATTGATTACTTATTTGGACAGCCAACTCATAAAACTGAACAACTTTGTCTGTAGGAAATCTATTTTATTTATAGCTTTTTAGAAACTCTTGTTTTATAGATCCTCAGTAATATTATAAGTATCTAATTCTTGTTAATAACAAGGACTTTGGAAAATTTAATACTTTTTTGAAGATATTTATTAATCATATCTGCTCTGCTCTGAACATTTGTTCTTCTTGGCTCCTTCTTTCTGATTGTGCCAATTCTGTTCCAATGCAACCTTATCTCATCCCATTAAGAAGAATAAGTTTTATTAAATCTTTTTAAGGGCTAGTCGGTAAAATGAAACCCTTAGGTATTAAAGTCAGAAGCTTAGAGGATATTCAATAAATACTATTGCTGTGATAATGATAAAATGGTGTTTGCCCAAGATAAGTAGGAATTAGGACAGAGGAGACTTTAGCCTTCAATTTCTACCTCTGATAACTCCTAAAGATCAGAGGTTAAGCAGTCTTCAATTCTTTACACAAAGCATATGTAAGAAAAAATTTATCGTTACATGTCTTGTTTTGGGGTCTTCATAACACACAAATAACAAAATGAAAATATTTCTCAGAGAGACTAATTTACATCTAGATTTTATCCACAATTGAATGATTATGAAGACATTTATTGAGTAAAGCTATAGTCTAAAGATAAAAGAGCAGAAGCCATTTTTAAAATATAGGTGAACAGAGAAAATATATAATATCTTCCTTGAGAAAGTAGTACCATTCAATTATGAATTTATTGATCAGACATTTAGTGTGGGCTTATTAGTGCCAGGTACTAGGACAGGAGCTGATGAATAATGCATGATCCCTGGTTTCTGTCTAGTAGGAGACACACATGCTAAAAAAAATAAATGTCATAGAATATTATAGCATGAGGATCAGGCTTTTCAGGAAAGTCCATGCTGAGCAGTCAACTCATGTTCTTCACAAATATTTCCCTCCTGGAACGAGGCAGGCTGGTGCTGTGCGCCCGCAGCCAAAGCCTCGAGAATCCCCACCACAAGCCAAGCAGCAACGTATTTCCAGCTCATTAACTTTGGTGAGTATGAAGCTTTAATGTGGTGGGCAAATTGTAATGCTACAGTTTAATTATAATTGGAAATATAGTTTAATTTGAGCATTTTTCAGTAAATGGGAGCAAAAGGAGATATGTCATCCTAGTCAGAAACATATTTTCATCTAGAAATAAAATGCATTAGCAAGAAGCTAATTCACTGCCAACAGGATGATCCAGGTTGCAGCTAGGTGTGCAAGTCATCAGGCTTTTTCTGGTTCATGATAGAAAACAAAGAAAAGAAGCAATGCAATGAAAATTCCCTAGTAATGAAGTAGCCCACAGTTGAAATTAGTTTTATGGTTGTAGGCAAATATAGTGTACTCTCTGGCAGGTCTTCTCTTTCGTCTCTCTCTTTCGTTTCAGGTTGGTAAAATACTACCTGAGTCTTTGAACACAGAAAATAGAACTCTGAGGGTTATAATTTGATTATTCTATAAAAATTATTATTGTTCTATAGAAAATACTCATTTACTTCATAACATTTATCAGTACTGGATCATTCATGCACTTATTTATTCAAAGAACATTTATTGCCACATTATTAGACATTGGTGACAATATGGTGGGCAATTAACAAATAAGTTTTCTGCTTTCATTAAACTCCAGGTCCAGTGAAGGTAGGAGCTATTAATCAAATAATCAACCAAATATGAGTATAGTTTCACCTATAATAAATGCCATAAAGAGAAACCACATAATGCTATGGGAGTATACAGCAGAGGAAAGAGAACACATTTTTAGGGGTAGGGAAAAATTCCCTGGAGAGTGACACTTGATTCTGAGTTGTGAGCTAAGAAGAACTAGTTATAAGTGTGGGGCATGAAAGTGGATTCTAGGTAAAGGGCACTTTATATTTGTAGGCCAGAAGGATGGCACGTTTAAGGAACAATATATGAAGGTGGCACAGGAGAGGCAACCACACACGGATGTTTCTTTCCCTCTCTTTCTCTCTCCCTTCCCCTCTCTCTAAAACTAAATATATAAAAATCTTTTTTTAAAAAAGAAGAAAAGTGTACATAAATTTGCATTAATCAATTTTTACATAAAATTTCAGTGACTTCACTAAACTTGGCTTAAAAATTCCTGCTACAATCAATCTTTAACTTCTCTGATGCTTGGTTACATGAGTTTTGAAAGTTACACCAAAAAATTTTTAGTAGTATTATATGTTCTATTACAGTAGATGACAGAACCAAAAGGCAGATGACTGGTTTAAGAGTAGTAGATGATCCTAAAATTCACCTGACCCTCATCTTCATCTAGACTATTCTTTACCCATCCACAGACTCAACTTTATTATGACCCTCCCATGTCCCTGACCCTGCGCTTGACACTAAATTTCACTTTTAGCTTGACCTTTTACCCATCTTAATCCATGTCCCTGATCTTCACCCTGATCTTTTCCCATGTTGCTAAGCCTGAAGCTAAACCAGAGCATCACCATCACTATGACACTAACACTTTTTTTTATAATGAGTCTACTGTCTGATTGATTTTGACCTTGAATTTCACCCTCACTGTCACCTATGCCTCATTCTTTCCTCAATCCTCATCTTACTCTTAAAACAATGGATTTTATTTATTTTTAAAGAGATGGGACAGGAGGAAGAAACAGAGGGAGAGAAACATTGATCCATTGACTCATATGCCAAACTAGAGACCTGGGCCACAACACGTACTCTGATGGGAAGTCGAACCAGTGACCTTTCAGTTCACAGGCTGGTGCTTAATCCACTGAGCCACAGCAGCCAGGGTTTCTCATCTTACTCTTTGATAACCCTCATGCTAACTCTCACCATGACCCTGACCCTCAACAGGACTGACATATACACTCACACTTACTGTAAATGTGACTCTGACCCTCAACTGAGCTTGACACTAAGCCTGAGTTAGACACTAATCATCACACTCACACAGTAGAGAATCTGAATGTTAGCCCTATCCCTACCCCACCCTGACTCTGACTCTGATTCTGACACACTGACTCTGTCCCTGTGCTCACACTTTTTCTGACTCTGATTTTTACTATCACGCTGACTCTGTTCGTGAAATAGACCTGAAGGCCAAATGCAAAGTCAGGATGAATGTTACAGTAAAGTTCAAAGTTAGGATCAAGGTCATGGTAATGGTGAGGGTCACTGTGAAGGTTGAGTACACAGTGTCAGAGCCAGTTTTAGGACAAGGATCATGGTGGAATTCAGGCTCAATGTCAGGCTCTGGTCAAGGTTAGGGCACTGATCATGATCAGAACCAAGCTTTGTGTCAAGGAGAGGGTAATGGACAGATGAGGGTGAGGGTCAAGGTCAATGTCATGGTAAGAATGAGCTTCAGGGTCACAAGTCACGGTCAAAGTGTCAGTGTCAAAATAACCATCACAGTCAGTGAAGGGTTTATTTTCAGAGTAGGCTCAACAGATGGTCAGGTAATGTCAGTGCTAGTGTCAGACTGAAGTTAAAGATCAGAATCAGGATGAGGGTGAGTGTACTATTATGGCCAGTGTGAAGGTGATAGATAGTCAGGATCAGGCTGAGAATCAAGGTTATTCTTAGGGTCATTGTGAGAGTCAGGGTCAGAGTGAGCACCCACTAAGTGTGAAATTATATAAGAGCTTAATGTCAGTTTCAGAAACAGCATAAAGGTTAACATCAAGGGAAGGTGAGAGTGTGGGATCACTTGCTCGGGGATGGTCAGGGTGAGGGTCAGAGTCTGGGTGAGACTCAAGTTCAGTATCAGTGTGAGAACAGTCAAGGTGTGATAAGAAAAAAAATGTGGATAAATAAAAAATTAGTTTTATTAGCCTTGGCTGGTGTGACTTAGTGGATTGAGTGCTGACCTGCGAACGAAAAAGCCACCAGTTAGATTCCCAGTCAGGGCACATGCCTGGTTGTGGCCGGGTCCCCAGTAGGGGGCATGTGAGAGGCAACCACACATTGATGTTTCTCTTCCTCTCTTTTTCCCTCCCTTCCCCTCTCTAAACATAAACAAATAAAATCTTTAAAAAATTGTTTTTATTAATGCAATGTGCCAAAGGTTTTCTTTATTAAGCTATATAAAATATATGTCCATGTGTTCAATGTCTCAGTGAGGCATGTTGCTGAAGTAGATATAACATAATATTTGAACATAGGTCTATGGAGTCTGTCTAGAAGGTATACAGCCATGTACTATGATAGAGACATTTATTGAAAAGATACAATAAATAAGAAACTTTGTACATAGATCAATGACACCTCAGTCCCCTTCAAAGTAAGCACCCTGGGACTTCACACAGTTCTCCCAATCTCCATCAGCTGCCCCATCACATTTTCTGGAATCTTATCAATGGTCTGAAATACCTTCCCTTTCAAAGGTGATTTTATTTTTGCAAAAGGCCAAAAGTTGCAGGCTGTCAAATTTAGGATATAGGGGGATTGATCGAAGCACCTGTGTGATTGGATATTTTGCCAAAAATGTCTGCACAATATGTGACATATGAGCGGGCACATTGTTGTGACAAAGCTGCCAATAACCTGTTGCCCATAGCTTTGGCCTTCTGAATCATATTTGCATTAAGGAATGTTCAGGCTTAACTAAAAATTTAATGCAGACTTATTGCTCTACTCACTCAGTCATTTTGAATATGACAGCCACACAGTGCACATGCTCACTCAACAATGTTTACCACCCCTACTGACTAGTACAATGAAGTCATCATTGTTCACACAAGCTCATTCTAGTCCACTCTCCTTGTCTGCCAGGTTACATTGATGTCAAGCAAACCATTCTCATTATGTTAAGAATAGCTGGACTTTTTCTAGACAGACCTTGTATACCTACAAAAACAAATGTGGCAGTCAAGAAAAAAAACATAGCTATTTACACTTTATCGAAAAAAATCCAAGTTGTTGAGGCATTAATGTTTTACTTTCTTAAATTTATTTATCTGGACATTTAATTTTATCTTTCCATCTGCATTTCAAACTTTAGAACACATATAGATATACATGCAGAGGCAAAAACACAAAAATGCTTTGGCATTACTCAAAGGATTAGCATAGTCATTCACTTTTTTCAGTCCCATAGGCAAAGATTGCATTATCTAAGGAAAAGAGAATGAAGAGCTGAGCAGTAGGTGGGTGATTCAGAGCTGCATAAATACCCCTCCTGGAGTATTCAGTCAAACTCTTATCCTTCATCAAATTTAGGATTGACAGTAAGAATTGTATGGACGATTTCCCCATCTTACCTCTTTGCCATCTGTCCTAAAGTAATCATTATTTTTCTACAATTGCATTGTGGAATCTTCATTAAGGAGCAAGCCATTACTTGGAACAATTAAGCTGGCATTGAAACTTTGGCCCAGCAAAGCACATTATTCACCAATCCCACATGCTCTACATATGTTGGTCCAGCTGCAGACAAAACCAGAAATCTATAGTTTTACTCTGATATGAGAGCTTAGAACCAAAAACTAGTAAATCAAGTAAATCAAGACAAACATCAATATAAGATAAGGAGCAAAAATCAAGACCATTTGAAGTTTTCTTTGTTGTGGGCAGCAATTGGAGAATTGGATACTTGCACTTTACCAATGAATTTATTGACCACTGTTCTGTTTAAAAATTACCATTTAACTTTTATGCTTTTCCTTTGTAATCTGCTGTCAGCAGTTACAAATGTCTGTTGAAATGGCTCACAACCACTGAAATGAGGGATTTTCTGTGTTTGACAATATAATAATGTCACACTCTACTAACTATGCCCAAGAATTAAAATAATTTTAAATGATGTATGTACTAGGTAAAAATATCAGACCAACGTTTGCTTCATTCCTTTGTTTAGTAGCATGCAATCATACCTGCAATTAATTTATATGATCATTATGAAGAGCTCTGAAAAGAGATATTTAAACAATTAGAAGATAACTGTGCTTATGTGTCATTATTCAATAATAGAATCAAAATAGTAGATTTTATCAAGCTATTGTTGTATTTCCTGGCATATCATTTGCTTATTTTGTTTATATTCTGTTTGCTTCTGTTTGGCTCTGAATAAAAGTAAAAGATGCATGACAAGCAAAGGTTATTTCCTATACCTAAAATCTCCTACAATCCTATGAATATGTTTTTCTTAAAAAACCTGAAATGTTTAATCATTACTTTTAAAGCTCCTAATGGCCACCAGAAATATCTGGGATAGTTTTGGCAGGCTGATCCTGGAGAACATCAGATCAGCACGAGAGCAATGGTGAGGGGACACGTGTCACATTTGTATTACTTTGTCATTTAGAAATTCCTTTTCATCTCTGGAGAAGGACAGAGTGTTCTAAATCAAATATCATATTTTAATAGGCAGTATAAAATATTAGAAAGAAAGCTTCCCATCATGTATTTCTAGGAAAAAAATGGAAGTCTACTTCTGTCTTTCAAAGAAAATAGAAACTTCATTTAAAAAATAATCCACCAAATTATTATTTTATTAATGACCATTGTCCTTCCCTGAAATGGAAGCAAAAGCTAACACCTTTTCTAATAACCATGCTTCTCCAAGCTTGGTTAAAATTACATTAAAAATATTGGCAAATGTAGGTGAAATAAACTTTGCACCCAATAGGATGACTGTTATAAGAAACACAGAAAATAAGTGTGGGCAAATTGGTAGAGAAATTAGAACCTTGTGCTCTGGTAGTCTGAATGTACAACAATCCATCCACTTTGGAAAACAGTATTACAATTCCTCAAAAATTAAAAATAGAGTCACCATGTGATCCAGCAATTCCTCTTCTGAGCATATATTCGGAAGAATTGGAAGAAGGTACTTTACCTATGTTCACGACGGCATTATTCACGGTAGCCCAAAGGTCAAAGCCCAAGTATGCACTGGTGGATGAGCAGATAAACAAACTGTGATATACACATACATGCCACATTATTCAGACTAATAGAGGAAGGAAATTCTGACAAATGCTACAACATGGATGGAACTTGAAGACATTATGCTGAGTAAAATAAAAGTTATAAAGGGACAATAATATATATTAATAGCAGCTATATTCATTTTTGTTCTTTTAAACTATATATTTTTAAAATTGTGTTTCTAATGAGATTGTCTAATAAACGATTAAAAGAAGGAAGAAAGCAGCAGGAGAAAGAAAAAATGTGTTTTTAGTTGCAAAATTCTGATACCCTTATAAATATGGACTGTTTGGAAAGCATATCTTACTTAGGCACTTTATGACCTTATTTCCCAACTCAAAGTCTCTTTTCTGAAAATAAGACCCTCTACCAAACTTAACAACGAGCTTTATGCAGTGTCGTCTGCAGATTTACCTAGCGTATGCTTACCTTCTTTTCCCAGTGATCAACGTGAGAGGTGTTAAGTGTGAGGGCTCATGCCATGTCTTCAGCATTCCTCTTGAGCGCTCCCCTTTATTCTTGGGGAGTGATCATTACCCTCTTTTTCTTTATCCCTCAGCTTGATTTTAATCCATAGCTCTGTTTCAAAGAAATACTGACAGGCTTTCTCTGAGAGATAATGATTCCGTTTAACATCTTTGTAGTTGCCTTGCAATACCCTCTTTAAAATGCATCGTGTATATCACACAATACCACAGGCACACTGAATCTTACTATGTTGCGTTTTTAACGCAGGACTTATGCCCAGCCACTGGACCCTTATTACAACTACAGTTCTCTCCCGATGGGAAGGTAAAAGAATTTCAAAGTTGTTCTGAGGGAATGAAAGGTGATCCACTCTGGTAACTCCGGTAACCTGGGGATGCCACAACCAGCCCCTGAGGAGAATTGCCCTTGAGTGGGGCTGATGCTGAGCATTTCAGAGAATCAGAGTATCTGTTAAACTGGGTTTGGGGAGCCTAATCATAAATGATGGATCTACACTTGGTTTTGAGAATCTGGATTGAGACTGTGTGTAGAGACAGGCTTTGAGAAATAAAGCAGTTAAACAACTTGAACAGTGCTTTTAATTACCTGTAGTTCTTAGTTTTCATTAGTGTAGGCAATTAGAGGGGTGTTTCCAGCATGAAAATAAATCAATCAATGATTCTATTACATACTGTATTTTTAAACCAAAAATGAATTCATATTTCAAATCTTACCCTTTTAAAGCAAAGTCATACAGTAGGTGTTATTGTATATAAGACCAAATACCACAAGAATTTTTTTAAATCATTTTCTTAACACTATTTGTATCATAGTTACATTTTTCAGGGCTCTTTTCTGTGCTGAATTGTTAGGAATGAAAATTCATCTCCAACATTCTTCCATTTTCTAAAAGTACTTGGCCCTGGCTGGCCCCTCCATGCAGAAATCTATTTTCCTGTGTTCTAAAGCTTTCCTTCTTTTTTCAGATTCCAATGTCGACATAACTTTTCTGTGTCTCATTCTGTTATCTCATGTTTTAGTGAAAACCAGCTAATCTGATGTACTCAAATGCTACTTAGTTCATGAGACTCCATGGTAAATGTCATTTGTCTATGCTAAAACCTAATCTAGACTGCTATGAGATGATAAATTAACCTAAAGAAATGCCTGTTATCTTTGGGATTTAAGACAGTTTTCTGGCCTAAGGAAGGAATATTTTCTTTAGTTAGCTGCTCGTTATTGTCCCTTCATGCTTTGCTGCTCAGTGTGTGGACCTGAGACCAACATTGTCAGCATCCTTTGAAAGTTTCTTAAAAATACAGGCTGTTGGCCCTGGACAGGTATCTCAGTTGATTGCAGTATTGTCCCCATATGTCAAGGTTGTTGGTTTAATCCCGCATTAGGGCACATACAAGAAGCAACCAATGAATGCATAAATAAATGGAACAAGAAATGGGTGTTTCTCTCTCTCCTTTCCTTTGCCTGTTTAAAATCAATCAATTAATAAAAATAAAAAATATGGGCTCTGAATTTTGTCTAACTACTAAGCTGTACACCTGAAACCCACAGAAAATAAAACTGAAAAAAAAGAACATTAATTAAAAAGAATACAGATTCTCTGGTCTCCCCCTAGACCTAATGAATAATAATCTGAATATTAGCAAGATTTCTAGAGATTTATGTGCACATTAAAATTTGATAAGCACACCTTAAACCTTACCATACTAATATTTATACATGAATATTATACACACTGTAAATAATAATAAGGCCCAATATTTTGAGTGTTTCTATCTGCAGACATTGTGATAAATACCTCACCATAACTCTGACATAGGTAAAAGAACGAAAATTTAAAAGAAAAAAAAAGAAACTGAAACCACGCCTACCCCTGTCCTTATGATCTCATTTTCCAGAAACTTGTAACAATTGTTAAGCTGGGTGCTTATTCTTCAGATGGATCCTTATCTCCTTATCTGTCTATCTTCTTACCTACTTATGTACACGCACTATTAGTTTTCACAAATAGAGGTTACTCTAAGCATTTTGTTTTGTATCACGTGTTCTTCTTTAATAACAAATGGTGAACACACAATATTGTAGTGTCAGGATATGCAGACCGATGTCACTACTTTAAGGATAGCCAACAAGGCATTGTATGGGTGTGCCCTATGTTCAAAATATTTTAATGGAAAACATATATTTTGTCATTACTTTATGCTGCAAAAGAGTATCCTAAATCTATGTCAATGCATCCATACTTATGTGCTAATGTGAATATTTTTAAGAACAAATTTTATAAACAAAATTGTACGACTTGATACACAATGCCAAGGTGTCCCTTTGTAAAGAGTGGCATCAGCTGACCCCCAGCAGCAATGCAGGAGCCATCACAGTGATACACTCAGACTCTGAAAAGTTGTGTCGATATGACAGTACAAAAGTATCTTATTGATCTTTTAATTTTCATGTATTTGCCTTGTAGTAAGATTAAATATTTTCATACAATAATTGACCATTATATTTCAATTTCTATAATTTCCTAATTTATTTGTGAGGCCTATTTTACATATAAATGATCCCACCATTATCCATAAGATTTATTACATATTATAGAGGTTGTTTTCCCTAAAATAAATGATACAGTCTTTCATAGCTTGTAATTTAATTGTATAAGAGTATGTCTTTTTGCTCCCTTTTTAATTGGGTTGTATTTATTTTTTGGTGTTGAGTTTTGTAAGCTTTTTATACGTTTTGGATATTAACACTTTATCATTTGTATAAGTGAATATGGTCTCCCATTCTGTACATTTTCTTTTTAATTTGCTGATATTTTCCTTCACTGTGCAAAAAATTTTTATTTGGTGTCCCATTTGTGTATTTTTTCTTTTGTTTCCCTTGCTTGGGGAGATGTATCTGAAAAAAAATATTGCTAAGAGCAATGTCTGAAATGTTACTGCCTATGTTTTCTTCTATGTTTTTTTAATGGTTTCAAATCTAACATTTAAGTCTTTCACCATTTTGAATTTATTCCTTTGTGTAGTGTAAGAAGGTGTTCTAGTTTTATTTTTCTGCATATATCTGTCCAATTTTCCCAATATCATTTTTTGAGTAAACTATCATTAGCCCATTGTGTGTGCTTGCTTCTTCTGTTTAATATTAATTTACCATAAAGGTATGGGCTTATTTCTGGGCTCTCTATTCTGTTCCATTGATCTATTTGTCTATTTTTCTATAAGTACCATGCTGTTTTCATTACAATGGCCTTATAGTATAGTTCAATGTTAGGTAGCATGATTTCTCCAACTTTGTTCTTGTTTCTCAGTGTTGCATTGCTCTGTGGGTCCTTTTGTGGTTCCATATAAATTTTGAAATATTTGTTCTAGCTTTGTGAAATATTTCATTGCAATCTTGATAGGAATTGTGTTTGAATCTAAAGATTGCTTTGGGCAGTATGAACTTTGTAATGATGTTAATTTTTCCTATCCATCAACCTGGTATGTGCTTCCACTTATTTGTATCTTCTTTAAATTCTTTCTTCAGTGTCTTATAATTTTCTGAGTACAAGTCTTTTACATACTTGGTTACATTTATTCCTAGGTATTTTATTCCTTTTGAAGTAATTGTTTCCAAAAAGAACATACAGACGACCAATAGACATATGAAAAGATGCTCAACATCACTAACCACCAGAGAAATCAAATTAAAAACACAATGAGATATCATTTTACACCTGTCAAAATGGCCATCATCAATAAATCAACAAGCAACAAGTGATGGTGAGGAAGAGGGGGGAGGGGAACCCTTTCAAACTCTTGGTAGAAATGCAGACTGGTGCAACCACTGTGGAAAGCAGTCTGGAGATACCTCAAAAAACAAAAAATGAATCTGCCCTTTGACCCAGTGATCCCACTTCTGGGAAAATATCTGAAGGAACCCAAAACATTAATTTGAAAGAACATAAGCACCCCTATAATCAATGCAGTGTTATTTATACTCACCAAAATATGGAAGCAGCCCAAATGTCCATCAGTAGATGAGTGGATAAAACAACTATAGGACATTTACACAATGGAATACTAC
>PVKM010038992.1:0-13918 GCA_004027735.1 Carollia perspicillata | reverse complement strand
TAGACTCAATTGTTGATAGATGTGTATTTTTGCCATTTTATCATTCACAGTTTTGATCTTCTTTATCTTTAATAAGTCCCTTTAACATTTCATATAACAATGGTTTGGTGATGATGAATGCTTTTAGTTTTTTCTTGTCTGGGTAGCTCTTTATCTGCCTTTCGATTCTAAATGATAGCTTTGCTGGGTAGACCAATCTTGGCTATAGGTCCTTGCTTTTCATGATTTTGAATATTCCCTGCCAATCCCTTCTAGCCTGCAAAGTTTCTTTTGAGAAATCATCTGACAGTCTTATGAGAACTCCCCTGTAGGTAACTAACTTCTTTTCTCTTGCTGATTATAAAATTCTCTCTTTATCTTTAAACTTTGACATTTTATTTTATTTTTTTAATTTTATTTATTTACCTTTAGAGAGGAAGGGAAGGAGAGAGGAAGATAAATATCAATGTATGGTTGCCTCTTGTGCATCCCTTGCTGGAAACTGGCCTGCAACCCAGGCATGTGCCCTGACTGGGAATCGAACTGCGATCCCCTGGTTCACAGGCCTGCACTCAATCCACTGAGCTATACCAGCCAGGACTGGCATTTTAATTATGATGTGTTTTGGAGTGGGCCTCTTTGCATCCATCTTGTTTGGGACTCTCTGTGCTTCCCAGACATGCATGTCTATTTCCTTCACCAAATTAGGGAAGTTTTCTTTTATTATATTTTCAAATAGATTTCCAATTTCTTGTTCTTTCTCTTCTCCCTCTGGCACTCCTATGATGTGAGTGTTGGACCGCTTGAAGTTGTCCCAGAGGCTGTTGATTCTCTCCTCATTTTTTGGATTTTTTTTCTTGTTGTTCTGATTGTGTGTGTGTGTGTGTTTTGTTTTTTATGTTCCAAATCATTGATTTGATTCTCAGCTCCATCAAGTCTACTATTGTTTCTCTGTAAATTATTCTTTATTTCAATTAATGTATCCTTTGTTTCTGACTGGATCTTCTTTATGCCATCGAGGTCCTCAGCAAGTTTCCTGAACATCCTTATAACTGGTTTTTTGAATTCTGCATCTAATAGATTGCTTATCTCCTTTTTGTTTAGTTCTTTTTCTGGAGTTTTGATCTGTTCTTTCATATGGGCAATGTTTCTTTGTCTCCTCATTTTGGAAGCCTCCCTGTGTTTGTTTCTATGTATTAATTAGAGCTGCTATGACTCTATGTCTTGGTAGCATGGCCTAATATAGTAGGTGTACTGTAGGTTCCAGTGGCTCAGCCTTCCCTATCACCCAAGCTGGATACTGAAGGTATGCCCTTTCTGTGAGTTGAGTACACCTTCCTCTTGTAGTTGAGCCTTGATTGCTGTTGGCAGGTCAATGGGAGGGATTTACCCAGGTCAGTCAGCTGCAAGGACTGGCTGTGACCACTGACTACCACTTTCTGCCTTTTGTGAAGGATCAGCTATGCAGGGGCAGGGTGGTGGTGCTCTGACTTGGTTTGTAGCTGCACACTGTGTGTGCAGGCTCTGGCATTTCCCAGGTGGTATGGGGCAATATCAGCCCCCAACTTTGTTTTGCCCTGGGCCACCATACCTGAGCTAGAAAACAATTTGTGACGTTGCTGCTTGTTCTGGGCTTGGAGATTTCCATGTGAATCCAATCTAGTGAATTCAATCTAGCTGCTGCTAGCGCTGGGTCTGGGCCTCACTGAGGCCTGCTATTGCTTGTTTGAGAGGATTTAGAAAGCTGTGATGCCCACGGGAGACCAGCCTTTCGTATGGAAAAACAACTTGAATGGGTCAGTTAGTTGGGTGGAGTAGAATCTCAGGGGATATCTGAAGTAAGGCAAACTGTGTTAGGCCAGGTTGATGGAGTCTCAGATATGGCCCTGCTTGCTGGCTCCATGGGGGAAGGGTTTAGAAAAGGGGTGATGACCTCTGCTTACCTTGATGCCAAACAGTTCAGTTTCTTCCTGTATGCCACTGGTGTCTTTCAAGCTGCTGCCCCACTGCTGGAGCTCAGAGGGAGTGACTTTGAGTAGGTGAGTCCATGTGTGTGCTCTTTAAGAATTGCTTGGGACTCCACAATTTTCTTCCACTGACTCAATCCGGCTGGTTTTTGCAGCCAGAAGTTGTGGCAGCTTACTTTCCTTGCCCTGGAACCCTGGGCTGGGGGCCCTGGTGTGGGGCTGGGACTTCTCACTCCCAAGATATCCCTTCTGGATTTTTATCTATCACACATGAATTTGGGACCAGCCAGTTTCACATCTGTGCCCCTCCTACCAGTCTGGATAGATGTGGTTCCTTTAATTCTGTAGTTGTCAGACTTCCATTCTTGATTTCGGATGGTTCTTAGTGATGGTTGTTCTATGTTTTAGTTGTAATTTTGATGTGGCTGTGGGAGAAGATGAGCCATGGCTATCTATGCCGCCAACTTGACAAGAAATCTATTACAATATTATTATCTGCGCACTATGGCTGTTGTTTATCTAACTGCTTTCAAGACGCTTTTATTTCTTTTTTATTTTGAAGTTGTTTCATGTGTACTGCTAGTGGTTAGAAATGATATAATTTATGAAGTGATTCCCCTGATAATTATATCCACCTAGCACCATACATAAACAATGTTTTTATTTCTTATTTTTCAGTAGTTTTATTTTAACATTCCCAAAATTTCTTTGTCTTTATTTGGAATATTCTGAGACTCTTGAGTTGTGGGTTGATATTTTTAATTAACATATGGAAATCTTGGCAATTATGTCTTCAATTTTTTTCCACACTATTATATCTTTCTTTTCCTCCTTAAACTTTTGTCTCACATATGTTGTACAACTTGAGATTATCCCATTGATTCCAGAATGCTCTGGTTTGATTTTTTCTTCATATTGTATTTTTTTGTTTCTGCTTTATAATTTCTCCTGTCCTGGTTTCAAGGTAAATGAATTTCTCATGTTGTAATAGGCTCTCTTGTTCAGTGTCTAAGAATTCTTTGTCTCTCATATCACAGTTTTCATTTCTATAATTCATGTTAGCTTCCATAGCTTTGCTGAAATTTGCACTTACTTATATATCTTCTTCACCTTTTCCAGTAGATCCTTTGAAGCATTGAGTATAGCCAAATATAATTTAGATAACCCATTTATCACATTTATTTTACAGTCCCTTCCTGAAAATTATAGCATCTGGTTAATTTATTTGTCTGGTCCTATTACTTTTTTTTTCCAGCAATAAATTGTGTATTCTTGTCTTTTTCACATGTCTGGTAATTTTTGATTGACTATTAACCACAGAGCATGACATTCTAATGTAGATATTTAAGTCTGGAAAAATGCATGCCTTTTCAGTGAGGTGTTTGGTTGGGGCAATTGAGTCAACCGAGTCTGTATTGGACTGGTTTTGGGATTGTTGTGCTCCATTTACATTTAGTTTTCCACTGGATTCAAATTGATGGCAGGGTTACATTTTTTTTTAAGCAGTGATTAAGATCTGAATGACTGGAATTTTTCATTTATTTCTCTATAATTCATCAGGCATCAACAGACCTCAGAATATTTCTCAGGTCTGTTTCACTTCTCCAGCAGCAGACAGGTTTGATGCCAGATACTTTTTGCAAGGTCTTATTGCCTTCGCAGTTTCCCTTAGTAATCTCCCTTGACATTGCTCCAGAGTCTCACAACAGTTCTCTCTCAGCTCTCCTCTGTTTTCATCCATGGCAAACACTGGCTGCCTGATTTCGGTGTGTGGACCAGACTTGCTGTGAACTTACTCGCAGTTCTCCTCTCTGCCCCCAGAGTACAGGTCACACATGCGTAGGACTCAGGATGTGTTGCTCTGCTCTCCTGACCTTCTCTGAATAGTAACCATAGAAGTTTGAATTTCGTCTATTGCTAGTCCCTGATGTATACATTACACTGGCTTCTTCTGTATGTTTAATGTAAGCAAACCTGTAACTCTGTCATTTCGTTTCATAAGTGTAAATGTCATATTGATATTTTTGTCACTATAGCAATCTCGCAGTAAACAGGAATATAATCAATGACAATTTCTTTTGGAATTCCTTGAAAGATTACTCAACTTTTCCCTAGCTATTTTGCATCATTCTACTTAATAAAATGTTTATAATAGCTGGTAATTTAAAGTCCTAGTTATAGTGTGCCATATATAATAAAAATTAAACATTAAAAATGTCAAACTGATTAAAGCACATTGTCTTTAAATATTTAAATAAAATATAATAGAATTGGATTTTGGTTTAAAAGTGTTATTTTAAATTACATAGCAATTTAATGTTAAATCACTGTGTTACAAAGTACAGTCTGCTGATTTGGTAAGACATGCAGCCATTCTTATATTTTCTTTCTTTTGGAGAATATTATGAAAATTTTATTTTCATAGAATAGATACATTGTAGTAAAATAAATAGTATTAACTTTTTAAAATTATTCATATGTTCATGAAATAAGCAATTCCAATATCATTAATTATTTCATCTTAGGTGTGCCTCTTCCTTAATTTGTAGAAACTGAAAACTATGCTTTGTGCCTTCACTTTGAACATATGTAATTTGTTTGACTGAGTTAGATAACTCAAGAACATATCATTTAAAACTATTTTTCTGATGCATAGGAATTAGCTTATATAATCATTAAAAGCTTAAGCAGTGCTATCACATATATTTAGTTTTGATCATATGTATAATTTGGATATACATATTATATGTGTGTGTATCCCATTTGGACAATTGAAAATTATAGTACTAATATCTTAGGGTTGCTATGAGAATTAAATAAAATAAATTACATAATTTATTACATAAATTAGCCCACATTACATAAAATTATGTAGCATAATGCCTGGACATTGTACCTATACATCACATGTTAAGTAAAATTATCACTAATATTATAACCATATCATATATGATAAATATTTTGGACAATACCAATATATGCAGTAGTTATTACATAATAAAAATAACATACAGTAGTCCTCATCATTAGACTTTGTGCAAAAAACTAGAAGTTTTCACTGCATGATGAATACAGCTCACAAGCATGAGGGAAAAGCACGACTTTACTATGTACCATACGCCACATGATCTCTAATGAAACTTCCTGGCATTTGAGGATATATATTCCATTTTCTAAAAACAGATTATTCCTGAAATATATAACATGGGCTGCTATTTTATATTAAATACACTTTTAGAGATGATGGGTGGTACAAAATAAGTAAGATGCTCTTTGAATGAAACATGAGTTTGAATTTCTCTGTTTTCTTGAGAACTAAAAGAAATAACATATAAAATGCTTAAGTAATTCTGAAATGTATAGTAGGTGATGAATAAGTTATTTGTTTTTTGCCTCTTTGTATACATATTGCATTATCCATTTTTAGATTGTATTCTCTGAAAACATATAAGCCCTTTCTTCTAGGGCGTAGAACTTATCCTAATGCTTAGCATATAGTAAGTGAATGGCTAACATTGTTTTGAAAATGAGAATATTGACAAATCTTCTCATTTAATTATGTGGGTGCTAAGAAGAGGTATCTAATGAAATTCAATCATTTTAGGTAGGGATGTTTGTATGAGGTAGGCTGACAAGTCCCCTAAGTAGATTTTGGTTTCGGTAGTCCATTTCTGTATTGCATTGGAACTGTGTTCATAAGTAGATTTCTCATTAAACAGAATCTCTGGATTGGCTTGATTACTTTAAAAAGTTGATACGTTAATTGTGATTGAGCTATGACTGCTTCCTAACCATATATTACTCAAGTGTTCTCTATTATTTTCTTATTTGATTTTCCTTCTCTATTCCTCAGATCTATTCTCGTTTGAGATCATCTCTAGAAAGGCCTACCCTGAGTGTTGAGCTAATCACTTAAGTTGCAGACACAAACTTGCTCTCTGGTTCGATTCTCATTTTGAATATAGATGGAAAATACAATTCTTATGTAACCTAGTTTATCCCTGAGGAAATCTTGAGGAAAAGTCATACCAAAAAGAGTGTTAATTTACATTACTTTTTATTCCGGACACTTATTTTCCAGACAGACCTCATGAGAAGAGTGGTTTGTCCAGAATAAGAATTTATTAATTAGGTCTAAAACTATTTATTCTAACATGAAGAGGAGAGTAAATTATGAGAGAACGTGTGCTACCCAGTAATCATAGACATTGTTAGGTCCTTCCGGGCATCGGCACTATGGTGTTGGTGGGCTGTAACCGTATATGCTTGTCAGACCAGGGCACAACGGGAAGCACCTGGGAATGTGGTGTGTGCAGTTAGAAAAAGATTGCAGATGATGAAGTCAGAGCCTATCTACTTTATGAGAAAACTCACAAATTTCATAAACTAAATTATATGTATCAAGAAACACATAAGATGTCCAGGTAAGCAGTCGTCAATAGTAATCTTTTAAACCATCATTGCCTTGTTTTCTGTTTTACTTTAATATTCTCTCTGTATAGATTTTAAAATTCATTATTATAATCAATTGGAACTTCTCAATCTTCCACAAAAAAAAGATATATTTATTTTCATTCTTAGTATTATTGGTATTCTTTCCTAAACATTACTAGTATTTCTAAATAATTGATAAAAAATAAATAAACATATAAAATTGATTCCTCTTTTTCTTCACAAAACACTTACAATTTAGAGTTATGTGTTTTGTTTTTGTCTTAAGACAAACTCATCTATTATAATAAAATTAAATGATTGCTTCACATAATATTCCTATAAATAAAATGCATTTCAGGACTTATTCAATATATAAATATTTTTACTATTGCCATATTCTTGGGAGTTAATTTGTTTAAACGCTGGGGCTATTATTATCTGAAACAGTACTAAGACAGGCATCTTCAATATATGTAGATGTGACAATCCATTTAAACTCAAGACAAATTTTGTTACATAAAAATAGAATAATGTATGACTAGCAATATGATGTAGAATTTAACATCTGTATATTTCTGGGTTTCAGTTATAATGTGATGGCATTTTTCTTTTTTCCTTATTATTTTCCATTAGCCCACATTTTATACTTAAGGCACAGCATGTAATTCAGCCAGAAAATTATCAAATCATTGTAAACATAGTATAGCTGTTCTAAAAAAATTGTGAAAATTGAAGTTATTTCACTGTTATTGTCAACAGGACAGAAGACGGCTCTTTCTATTTTAGAAACACATAATCATGTGTTGCCTTTCATCTTTAATATTCCTGTTGACTCAGAAGCAAGCTATTATTGTATTTTTATAGTATTCAAAGTTTGTTTTGATTTCACTGTTTCAACCAACAATTTAGAGGTCAAATACATGATTTGAATTATTGTATTGCTGACTTATATAGTAAATATCTCATTTCTACTTACCAGATAACAATTTAATTTATTTTCTTCTTCTTTTTTTTAATTTAACAACTGTTCACATCAAACCAGTAAAACAACAACAGGAATCACTTACATAATCATTAACTAAAAGTAGTTGTGTTTTGTGAATGATAGCAAGCTCTAAATGTGATTTATAGAGGTCATTTTAGAAATTTATATTATTTAAATGTAATGCTAGTAATAATTTTTCAGTGGGTAAATAAAATGTAGTAGATGATTGTTTATCTCATTCTTATCATAAACAAACAAACAAAAACACCAAAAACATTTTGAGTATTTTTGTGTGCTGTAGCAATTATTTTATTTGCTATGCCCTTGGTTATAATGATTATGGAATTGCGTTAGTCTATTACATTAGTTACTGTTAGTGAACCGGAGATATTCATCATTCTTGCCTTTGGGTAGAATCTTCCCCTTTCCCCTAGAATGTGTGATTTGCTTTAGCCAGCTAAATGCGACAGATTGCATAATGTGCCAGTACTAGGGCATAAACCTAAAGAAGGCTAGCAGCTTCTGTGATTCTCCGTGTACAAAGTTTAGCTATTCCGCTGGAGATTTCAAGTGGAAAGACCAGCTAGAGAGACCATATTGAGACAAGCATGCTTCAAAACTATTTGGAGAGAGAAACCCTGTTGTCTCAGTGTCCCAGATGAACCCACATCGTGGCAACTTGCTAGCTAAATGTAGCTGCTTGCATAACCACTACCGAAGCATGCAAAAAAAAAAAAAAAAAAAAAAAAACCCTACCAGCTGAGTCCAGCACTACACACTGCAGATTCAGAGAAATAGATCATGTTTTGTTAATCCAACCATTCTGAGGCTGATTTGTTACAGAGAAAACATTAACTGAAATAGAAATTGCTAACAAAAGTGGAGTGCCATTGCATCGAATGTGTGTCCTTAACTTTGGGATCCAGCAGTCAGCAAAAGCCTGAACTGTTAGTGAAGGTGGGAAAGCAGTGACAGAACGCTGTAAGAGAAGTTGGAAAAAAAGGACCCAATTTAAACATTGGAAATCAATGATTAATATTGTCCTTTTCAATAACACGGATAACAAAATATTTAATAATCTTATGAACCTGGCTAATTAGATTTCCAGGCAGATTGTAAAAAATGCCAAATACTTTTTTTTAGCAGCCTGTGGTTAGATATAGAAGGAAAGAAAGATTAAAAAGCAAATGTTGAGTTTTCAAACAGTGAAAAAAAAAGTAGAGAGTAGACAGGATTTTTTTCTGTTGCAAAATAAAACTTATTGCTCAATTACAGTGTTTCCCAGAAAAAAATTCTCAAAGAAAATGTTCTCAGGACAAAGATCAAATTGAGGACACTGTCAGTAAAATATGGTCTCATGGTCAAGGTATAAAACTCTGTTGTTATGACCTCAGAAATGTATCGGTGATGGTTTATAAATCCTCTCAGTGAAATAAAACAGATCAAGGTATCTTCCAAGTATCTTAAGAATACGGCCAGTAGACCTACTCAGGAACACTACTGTATCATTGGACTTCCCAGTTGTTGGCTCACAGCACCTTGACTGACAGACTGCTGTAGAGAGGGGCCTGTTCCTAGGTCTTTGTGAAAATGTTCTTTTGCCCACAATGGAGTCAATTGCAATTAAATACATAGGAAGTCCACAGGGTTTTAAAGAATATTGTACCATCTGTACTAAAAAGGATTGATCCATTTCGGAATTAAACCAGTCAACTGGAAAACATCTTGGCATATCACATTCAAACTGCTGAAAACCAAAGACAAAGAGAAAAGCTTGAAAGAAGCAGGCAGGGGAGCGAGTGAAGGAGGGCAGACCTTACCTACAGAAGGAAACATGCAAAAGAGACCCAACCTCTTGTCAGGAACCAAGCAAACAGTATGAGGAAAGTGAAATAGGAAAGAAAAAACTATAAGAAAATGATCCTTCAAAGTGATGTGGAAAAAAACTTTCTCAGGAAACATAATCACAGAGAATTCAACAACATACTTTCTCCTCAATACATGTTTTTTAAAAAGCTTTTCACATAAAGCAAAATCACATAGTTTAGAACTCAAATTCAATTTAAGAAAAATGAAGGTATAATAAACTCAATTATTTTTCTTATTCTTATTTGATATAATAGACAAATATTGGTTTCTATTAATATAGAGACAATGCATTATATGGATATAACAGATGGATAAGTGCAATGAAATGTCACAGATTTTACAAAGGTCAGGGGGAGAGATGGGGAGAACTCTATTATAAGGAACCTGAACTATCCTGGAAGTAGTATGTATAGTGTTACTTGAATGTACACATAGATTAGTTGTATGTGAATATTGCTAACACTAAGGGAACTGCAAAAAGGTCTTTAAAGAATTATAAATAACATGAAAAATTAAAACCAGGAAGAGCAGAATAAAAGGGAAAGGTAAAACAAAGAAGCAATGCAGAAGTACACTGAGTAGAAGCTGTTGGAGAGTAGATTTTAATTCAACTATATGAATAATCTCTTGAAATGGGAATGGTCTAAATACACTAATTATAGACAGAAATTGTCATAGCATATGTAAAAAAGAAACAAAATTCAACTATATACTATCTACCAAAACAAACAAAAAAAACAAACAACTTCTTTATACAAAGACACATTTTGTTTTTGAGCCAAAGTTTGATGTTTTTCTTTTTCCTCTGACTCTAGGGTATTTTAATACTTACATGTAACTATAGTTATTACTGTTTTCTTGTTTTTATGACAGAGAACTATGCAACAGTACACTCATGAAATTCGGTGTGTGATGCACTCGAACTCTTGACCAACAAATTATATGCATTTAAAATCCTCATTTGCACGGTGTAACTTCACAAAACTGTCTGCATGCAGCTCTTATCTCAGTCTAGGTGTCCAGCATAAGTTAATTAAATAACTAATTTCTCCAGAATGTTTGACTCAATTCTGCTTACTCTGGCCATGAAGTTTAAAAACTGTCTGGTTTTTAAAAGTTAATCTCAATTTTTTTTTATTATAAAGAATCCTGCAATGTGCATCTTCGTATCTAAATATTTGAGTATAACAATGATTATTCCATTTGTTCCCCAAACCATAATTTTTTTCTTTTTGAATTCTACATCATTGTCATGTAGAATTCTGTAGACACAGTTTTGTGTAGTTCTTTCAACATATTTAAAGTCTCTACTTCAATTTCTTTTTCTGGGAAGTCCAATATCTGTGTCCTCTCAGAGATAGTTTCTATTAACTTTGTTTTCTCCTCATATATGCATAGAGTTCTTTGTATATCTCAAAACTTCTTGCCAAAACTGTTTGTTTTAGATAATATAATGTGCAGTTCTGGAGATCAGGTTTTCCCTATTTAGGCTTTGTTGCTGCCACTGCTGCTATTTGTTTGGTTTTTGTTTTTTGACTTTCCTGGACTAAATCTGTACAGCCTGAAGTGTGCAGACGCTGAATTCCATGTTCAGTTAACTTACTGCTCAGAGAATTTTGGTCAGAGTTTTCTTTGAATACTGTAAGCATAAGTCTTTTGCCTTTTGCCAAATGCCTGCAGTGCTCAGGCAGTTTGCAAATCAGCTTTAAACCTTCACTTCCTACTTGTTCAGAACCTCAAGCCAGCCAGTGGTTAGAGACTGGTACTCTCTCCGGTCTTTCTTGACCAGGTGCACACTTCTGAATATATGTTCAGCTTTCTGAATTCCCAGAAATATGATGGAGATTTTCAAAATTGCCTAACCTCATCTCATTTTTCAGATGTTTTCAGCCAGGTTCTTGTTTTGACTAACTGGTTCTTGGCCTCAAGCAGCAATGATGAAAACCAATTCCCACTGATTATTTTGGAGAAATATCTAAAGATATGGCTTCCCCAATGGAGTTGAATTCTAGGTAAATCAAATAATAAAAGTATCTGGGGAATGTGGGTTTTTCCAGAGAATTTTGAGATAAGATTCAAATAGCAATAATACTTTTGGGGTTCAATCTTTTAAAGCTTCCATCCCAGTCTGTCTCCTTCAGGATTTGCAAGGCTCTGTGGTTTTGAGGCTACCACATATTTATAGATATGGGGATGGAAGTAGGTCTATTTACTTGTCACAAATCCCAATCCTCCAAAGTCAGAATTTTTCTAAAGTAAACACTCCTCAGATTGTTGAAAACCTTTGGTTAATTTCAAGAGCCCTGAATGTACTGATTTGTACACCTTTGCCAGTGTATCCGTTATTTCTCTAGAGGAGTAGATGTATGGAATCCTCATTCTGCTACTCTGAAAGTCCTGCCAAGACTACTTTAAGTGGTTTTTCTAGAATGGCTCTTACTTGGTATAACACATATCTCTATTTGGCATAGTTTACTTACTTTGTTTCCAAAAAGGCTATAGCAATATCACTACCAGAAAGAGTATTGTTGTTGTGGGAAATCGCACTCTTCCATGGGATCAGGAGGAAAGCATTCCAAGGACCCATGCATGGGAGATTGTGATGTGACAAGGTTTATTTGGGTGGAAATAGAAGCTTGCCCTTGGGTTTCTAATTTCTCTCTTGTTCCACCATGGGAAAAGTTCAACCTTGTCCTCAGCAAGGATAAAACAAAGTGCAGTGTCCAGAGTTTCTGGTTCATATTAAAGCTTAGTTCTTTGGAGCCCATGCCTTCTGCTGAGGGTCCTGCTAGCTGCAAGACCCACATGGCTGCATGCTCCCAGGAGAGAGAGTATGCAAACAAACAGGGCAAGAGTGAGTCACCAAGTGTCAGAGAGACAGACGGACAGACAGAGAGAGACAGAGAGGAAGAGACAGAGAGACAGAGAATCTTTGTTTTCCTGGGATTTTATTAGCTTGGGTTTGGGATGGACCAGGTACTTTTTCAAAATAACCTATCACCTTTCCACGTGTTTGTGGGCTTTTGATAGACTGTCATGCCAGTAAGACTGGCAGGCCTCTGTAGTCAAGCACCTCCCACTGTGCCCTCAACAATCAGGGTGAGTGGTGCTCCTGGGGAGATTTCCTGTGCTGTGAGAATCAAGTCTCCCCAGCGGCAGTCCCATGCAACGTATAAATGATTCTGTAAATGCTGTAGATTTCTGACTAAGCAAACACGATTATGCCCCCCAGTTTATTGAGCTCAATATCTAATTGCCTTTGCTCTCTTTCTTATTAATAACTAGTTAACTATCTACAGAAACAGTGTCTGCCTTGCGCTACACATGTTGAGATAATATTTTTAAATTTTTGCCAATATGACAGACTATAAATGCAACTATTTTTTGTTTTCACATTTTTTAAACTCATACACACATGCGCACACATGCAGCTTGCTTAGTTAATGTATTCATTCAGGTTACTTATGTCAATGAGTTTTAAGAACATTATCGGAAAAACTCGGCCAGTCAGAAAGTGTGCTATGCCTCCATGAATGCTGTGACACCCAGAAGAACCCATTCCTTCAAGCCCATCTTTGAGAGTCATAAAAAATCAGCCTGACCAAATAATTCAGCCCCTTTTAATTTTGTTCTGTTTATGTATATTCATACTTAAAGGGATCTTTTGGGTAGCCTCTTATATGTTTCTATCCTGTATTCTTTTAAGTTATCCATTAGTTTTAATGGTTTTTCTGGGAAAATATATATCTGACAAGATCTAATAAGTGAATTTATAACAAGAGTGTGGAGGGGAATTTGGATAGAGGTAGGCTGTTGGAAAAATATTAAAAAATGATAAGTACTGCAATAAAAACTATAATAACTTGTTTTCCAAATGTAGTACAATTTTCAGTTAATTTAAGCTACCTAACGTTTTTCTGGGAACCACATATTAATTTTTTTTCCATACATCTACTTATAAATGGATGCATAGCATTTTCAATTATATTTCTGTACCTATTATTAATGTCTTACATGTACTTCTAAGATAACCTATTAGCTTCTGTATATTAGTTGTTTCAATTGTAAAATTAGAACTGAATATCTTGACTCATGATTTACTATATGAATAAATGAAAATGATTGGACATTTTGGAAATATTGGTTACACAAAAATTAGAGTTTCTGCTCCAGTGGGTTCTTTATAACCACTAACCAATATGTGATTTGGATTGGGAAAAATGCTAACTTTTAAGATATGTATAGCTATAACTCCTGGGTATGACTTTGAGCTTACGTTTTCAGAAGATGCAGCTTTTATCTCCTGAGTTTTTTGAAGCATAATTTCTTGAGTCCATTTTTTTCCCTTTGAAGAGATTTGGAAGCAATAAACAAAGTAACTTGCTTTTGTCAACATATTGGAATTAGTCACATACTTTTAAAGCTGAATGTCAATGAGTCATTTCATGTTCTTAATTAAAAAGGTTTCAGAATGGCACTGAGACATAGAACAAATAGACAAATTAAGTCCATTTTGTATGACAGTTAATTTACACTTTCATTGCATAAAATAATTTTAAATGGTGAAATTAAGCAATGAGGATAATGCTATAATATAGAGAACTAAATTTACTTATTTTTATGACAAAAACATCCCTCATGATTCTCCTTTTACTTTTATCTTTTTTATCTAATAGCCTTTGGA
>PVKM010038991.1:0-13897 GCA_004027735.1 Carollia perspicillata | reverse complement strand
CCACTCATTCCCCAAGCATTGAGTTTGGAGAGGATAAGCAACCCCGAGAGACCCCCTGCCCCCCATTCAGCATTAATCCCCTCACCTGGAGCCCAGGTACACAGGTGAGGATCTAAATACAGGCCCCTGGTGGCTGGCTCAGAGCTGGAGCTGCCCCTGAGGGCCAGCCTTCTCCCATCCGCCCCTCCCCTTCCATCTAATTTAGTGCCCTCCCTCTGTCCCTCTGACTGAGTGACACTCGCCATTGTCAGCTAGAGCAGGAAGCCTAGAGAAATTGCACCTCCTGGCTTGGCAGTCACACACTCTTGACATGGGAACTGAACATCCCAAATGCAGACACTTGCAAGCAAAGCGGGCAGCAGAGGAAGAAATGTCAATGTGCTCCGGGTGTGTCTTCATGCAAAGAAGCACTCTTGAGCACCTGGAAGTGCACACACATTCACACATATACACGTTTCACAACACCTCAACAGAAAGCATCCCACAGACACCTAGGGCTGAATGAAGAAAGAAGTCCATTGAAAGTTTCAACTGAATTGCATCCCACTGTCAATATCATGACCCTGAAGGACAAAGGTCCCATTACCCTCAGCTGCTACTCTTCCTGGAAATGTAACTATGGAATGTAACTAACTGGAAAGCAGACTCATAAGCATGACAGGGGAGCACCTATCACCCCACAACACGGACACTGAGGAAGTGAAGAACCCAGTGGAGTTCAGCATAAAGTTTAGCTTCAGTCTAATATTAAAAAGTGAAAATGCACACAACAACATTTCAAAGGTAGAACCAGCTGTGAGGTGACTGCCGGGTGTGGAAAGCTAGAGAAAGGTTTATTAACAAAAACAGGTTTGGAGAAGGAAAAGGGCAAATCCCACTTTGGACCTGGGACAGGTTGGGGGAGGGTTGATGAAATACTGAAAAGTGATGAGAATGTGACAGATCATTTCCTAGCAAGCTGGGCTGATTCGCAGAGGACAGGTGGACGCCTGCTGTCCTCCCTGGCCGATGTCCTGGTCCTCTCCATGCCCCTGCCCGCACCAGTCAAACCCTGGGCACCGAGGGTCCGTTGTCCCAAACCTGTCCACACCAGCTGTAGTGTCAGTATATGACGCTACATCACGTAGTTGGGCGGCATGTGATGACCTGGGTGCAAACAAGAAGAAAGGCGCTGCCAGAAAAACTAAGCTGACATTCGCTGTAGGAAGAAAAATAAGGGCATTACTTAAAAACAATCATCTACTTATTCTCATGTCAATGGTAAGAAATGTTTGGGGGAGTGAAAACGTGCAAGGATTCCTTATGTTCAAGTGCCTGGAGCTTTTGATCCACTTCTGAAACACGGAAACCTGCAGGTCCCTGAAAGTACACCAAGTGTGGCTGCTGTGCCATCGGCAAGCCCTCCCGAGTTAAAACCTCAGGAAACAAACAAGTTAAGACAGAATTGAGGGCAAGAGGATAAGCAATTTAAGCAAGTGCTCAAAAGGTCATGCAGAGGTTTCAACAGGTGTACCAATCGATGGAAGCTGCTATGGAAACGGCCATGCCGAGAGGTCAGGCCTCGACCCAGGAGCTGTTCATCTGCACAGAGGACCCCCCCCAACACACACACACCTGAGTTCTACCTGAACTATTCAGATGGTAACAAAACCGACAACAGAAAGAGCGTAAGGAAAATACACATTAAACCACAGAAACATTTTGAAAGTGATTTTCTTAAAAAAAAAAAAACTAGAAATTTCCGCTCACGCCCAACACATGGAGTCAGATCACTGAATTCCTTCTGATTGCTTGTTCTGGACCTCACCCTCAGCATCCAGCTCAAGGCCTGGCCTGGAGGCAGGCCTTGCAAAATGCAAAATGCAAAATGCAAAGGCAAGCACCTGTCTTCTGTATGGGAGAAAAGGCTGGAGAACAGAACCTGGGGTGAGAACCAGGCCATACGCTATCCAGAAGTGCAGGGCAATGCACAGAAACAAAACCAAACTCTGCTCTAACACTGAGGAAATGGGCTGTGGCTGTGCCACCAAGCAGTGCTGTGGCACCACGTGGGCGGTCCACGCAGAGTTCTGTCCCAACATCCCTAACACGGGACACGACACACATCACAGAAAGCGGAGCTCCTTCAGGCTACCAGGCAGGCAGCCCCACCTGTCACTAACCAGAATGAAACATTCTGGCTGGTTCATGGAGTGAATGTGGAAGACATCTGTCAAGTTTACAGAAGACATGCTGACTAATGAGACACACTCATGTTTTCTTCCCTGAAGACATGAAAGTGGTTTTGTGTGTGAACGTTTTTGGGGGACATCTAAATGCCTAACTGGTGAGTCAGTTGTGTGAAAGTGTCAGGTGTCTCCCTTTCACCACGTCACAAGGAGAAAGTGGGGCTCAAGAAACAGCCAGGAAGGCCACCTGCCCAGGTGTGGAGCTGGGTCGCATTTTCCTCTTATCTTCCTCATTAACACCACATATGGAGCAGTCTCCCCCACAGACAGAGGCCCACATGACTGGGCAGAACTGACTCTCAGCCCCAGGGACACTCCAGAGTCATGGGGCACTTAAAAGCCCCTGCTGGCCTGTACTCAGACCTGCCAAGCTCCCCAGATGATCCCAATGGCAGCCAGGGAGCACCACAACTGTAGGTAGGTGGGAAGAGGGAGAACAGGTGGAGGGGGTGGGGCAAGGAGAAAGAGAGGGAAGGAGGAAGAGCTATAAAAGGGAGGAGCCAGGCCTGCCTCGTGGCTGTTTGTAGCTACACTAGGGGGATAGGTTCTGGGCCAAAACCAAACCCAACGCGCCAGCACTCATCAGTGTGATGAACTTCCAGCAACTCACTGACACATGGCAACACCTCTTGGGGGGTTTCTGGGGACTGGTGGGCAGCCAGAGCAGGCAATGGTAGTGGGTCCCCTCGACTACTGTGGTATCTGAAAGGTTCAGAGCCCGAAGACCTGGCCCAGGCATTCTCTTGGCTAACGTTAACCTTTACTGGAAGGGGATGACATCACTAGGAATTGGCTTTACCTCATTCCCAACCCAGGAACGGTGCCTAAAGTAAGGACAGCTGTAACTGATACTGAGTGCCTCTGTCAGACACACAATTTGTGGCCATTTACCGAAACTGATAATATGCACCAAGAGCTAAAAAGCCAGCCACTCCGTGCTACTTCCTACCAACACTTGGCCACCAAGACAGTTGATTCTGAGGCAAGATAGTGAGAAGCTAGGGAACTTCCTTGACAAGTAGGATAAGGGAAACTGAAGGAAAATAATTAAACACAGCCAAACAGTCTGAGCAACTTACAGCCAGCTAATGAATCACCAGGTTTTGTCTTCACTCAGGAGCAAATGGTTTATACATTCCAGGCCATCCTGGGGCAGCCCAGCCTCGGCCCTGGTCCCTTTTCAATAACATTCTTTAAAAACAAAACCGACCAGAATAATAACCCTGATCCCTTTATCACCCGTTTTAACGATCGACATATTGAAGGGCACACGCGAGAAGCTAAAGAATATTCTGTTAAGACCTTCCTCTGAAACCTCCCCTAAAATTGCAGCTGGTGGCCAAACACAAAAAGCCTCAAGCAGAGATTCCACAGTGTGCTCTTGCCAGAGCATGCCCACGCCTAGTATCTTCTTCCTAAATTCTAAAGGACCCCATGAGACTTGCAACCCAGGGGAGCAGCGGGCAGCGGCCCCTCCTCCAGCGGTAACCCCCTGAACCTGTCTCTAAGGCTCCATCTTCCTCTGCCTAGTGAGCTCACCTCTTTTTTACTGTGACTTGTATTTCTTAGAGAGCCAAAGCAGCCCCGCCTCTCCTATTAGCAATAGGCTCTCTCCTATTGCTTCTTCTATCTCAAGCCCTTCCTTCGTTTCAATGTCCCCACCTCTAATAAACATATTCTCAAAATCACCAGGGCTCGTGTTGTAAAATCTTTTCCATGAGAAGTCAAGAACCACACACTACCAGCAAGACCAAGGCAGAACCACTCCAGAGCTGGGTCATTCTGGGCCCAGACCCCATCTAGTAACAGTTTGCCCTTTGAAATAGCCAAGTGCAAGACAGGGGCAGGAGGCAACTGCTACCCATCCCCCCCACCCCCACCTCGACCACAGCCTCACCAAGTTGCCACTGCTCTGGGCTGAGCTGTTTCCACTGTGCCCAAAGCTGCCCAGAAAATCTAGAATGGGCCCAATAATTTCTTGACGTTCAAGAGTGTTTGGTAACAGGTCTTGCCTCTCTGGAGTAGCTTTCACAAATTTTCTATTTCACAGTGAAAACCAAGCTCCTCCTAGATTGACAAGTGTGGTTTTTGCATCACACTTAAGCAGATGTTTTCTCACAGGCACTATGCACCTGTGATGCGTGATCACAGAGATCCAAAGGAGAAGCCAGAACACACCAGCCAAACCCAGCAACCCTTCCTGCGCCGGTGCTCTGGCTGGTTATGAGCAGAGGTATGGCCAATTCCAGGCCCTGTGTTCTCAGGCCACTGGCTGCAGTAACTCCACCAAGGGCAGCAGTGTGGGGCCACACAGGAGGTGAAAGCCAACGCATGTGGCATCCTGCAGCAGCCCAGGGATGGCTGCCACTTAGATAAACTCCACCTCTAACAGGGTGTTAACACAGGGGGCTGCCCCAGCACCCCCACAGAAGCCTGTGTGCCCAAGTAGGAAGGCTGTCACATGGTCTACTGGACGCAAAGCTGTAAATCCTGTGGCCTGTGTCATAAAGGAAGCCTGGAAAGCAGGGACCACATGATCTCACTTGCAGCTCTGGCTTGGGAGGTGACAGAGGGCACAGCAGGGTTGGCATGCCCAGGAAGGCCAGGAGCTGCCTGACCAGTCCTGTTTGCCATGTGGGTCACACACTGGGGACTCAGCCCTTATGATCACAGGCCTTGGCAATGACCACACTTCTCCTGTGAGGATGGCCCAGAGGAGAAAACTGGTGGGTTGGGGCTGCACAGGGACTGGGCAGAGCCACCTAAGACCCACCTGCCCTGGCCACTTTGCAGAGGGAGGAGGGTGGGCCACCTCTGCCAGAGCCCTCTCAGAAGTGCTAGTGATAGGACAACAGAAGGGGGCCAACAGAGACTCCCCACCACTGGCACACTTCCCGGTGGGATCAAGCACTCTGTTCTATAGCCTGTGGAGCTGGCGGTGCACAGGTTCCCCAAGCTGACACCTCGGGCCCACCACCGAATGGGACCGGATTCCAATGCATGGAGATGGGACAACTGACACCTCAAGTTCAAGAATAGAAAATAAAAAGTACAACAGGCCAGATGATTCATTTTTCCAGAATCACATTAGTGTAAAAGGTAAGATGATGCACAAATACATACAGAAGGTTCACCATCATCCACCTAGACATCTCTGCCTGCTTAGGTCAAGCTGGGCACACACAACTAAAGAGTCTGCTGCCAATTTGAGGTTTGAAATTCTTCTCATTGCCCTGGCTGGTGTGGACTGAGCACCAGCCTGTGAACCAAGAGGTCACTGGTTCGACTCCCAGTCAGGGCACATGCCTGGGTTGCGGGCCAGGTCCCCAGTAGGGGGTGTGTGAGAGGTAGCCAATAGATGTTTCTCTCCCTTTCTCCCTCCCTTCCATTAGCTCTAAAAATAAATAAAGAGAAATTCAGCTTCCCAAATTTATTTACTGGGAGAAAAGGAGAGAGTTAGCAAACACCTAACTGAGGTTACCCGACCTGCATGTTTTCCCAAGTAGGTAATCTTACAGCAAATACACCCTCAGCCCCCACTCTGGGCCACGCATTTTGGGGGAAGGGGACATCAGGAAAGGCCTCAAAACTAATCTGCAAATTCAGTTTGCAGACACTGTGAGAAATGACACGGATGTTATTTCCAAACACAAGGCAGGATTAGCAACTCTGACGGCGGACCATGCACACGTGTGTGGCCATCTCCCACACTGGGACCCTCTCCAGCAGGTCTTGGGTGGGGGCTGAGTATGCATGACCTGTGCGGTCAGTGAAGAGAAAACCCAGCAATCTCTCCCACCCCAGTGGCTCTCTGCCTCACCCGCTTCTCCTTGTAAAAAAAAACTACTTAATTTTATAGGTCTTCAGACAGTTCCCACCTTGGCCAAAAGCTAAAAAGAGGGAGCCTTGAGTCTGCCCTTCCAGCAGGAGAACCCACCCAGGCTGTGCTGAGATGCAGGCCCAACTCCTGTGCTCCGAGCAGCAAAGCATGAGGCATGCTCCTGGGGCCCACATCGTGTTTCTTTTCCACATGTTCTTCTGTCTACTGACTGCTGAGTTCACCTTAATCACATGCCTTTGTGGCTTGCCTTTCATTATTTTTTCAGGACTAGGAAAAGAGCAGCTAGGCAACTGCAGTTCCCTACACAAAGTTAACAGCCTTGCTCAAGCCAGCCTTACTAGGGTACTCGTTTACACTCGCCACCTCGACAAAGTTGGCTTTGGGCAAAAGTAATTTTCTTCTGGCAGGTGCTGCCCCCTCAAGACTAATTCACACAAGAGGAAATATAACAAAGCTGGCCTCCTGGCACAGTGACAAAATGTACATAAACGAAACGTCAGCTTTCTCCAGTCGACATCACTCACACTCCTCTCTCTACAAGGACCTACAAATTACAGCTGTTGGTGTTTTCGCATAACCTAAACTTTCACTCTACAGAACTCGTCCTTGTCTAAATGTATTTATACTCTCGGTAATGGAGGGGCTCATTATTTACGCCGGTTGTTTAAACAGTAACCAGATTGTTTAGGGTTGGCACGTCTGGGTCAGGGAGGGTTTGCCATCTGTGGAATACCACTCAGAACCCACACGCTTAAAGGAGCCAAATAAATGGACAGAAGGGAAATTATGATGTGAAAAAGGGTCTTTGTGAACTGTAAACAGCCATACACCGTGGGGCCTGCTTTCTGGATCGTCGAGGAACCACAGGGCAATGGGACGTCAAACACACCCAACCACAGCAAGCCAGCCCTCCCTGCCCAGGAGCCCAGAAAAAGCCCTCTAGAAGACTCCGTCATGCCCAACCCCCTCGGCTGCACTGCACCACTTAGTACAAAGCCAGGGCCCACTCTAGAAAGTTCTCTAAAGAGGCCGTTCCAACTCCTCCTTCACAGCCATGCAGTTCTCAGGAAAGAGTGTTTATAACCCAGGAACATGAAGCTTCCCCAAGCCAAAGGTAAGAGAAGGCCCTTGGACACCAGAAATGGTCAAATCCACTGGGGAAATGCAAAGATGGCCTAATAAGAGCTAAGGGCCTGCTGGACACTACGGGTGCTCCATGATAATCCTGACCTGCATCTTCTCTCCCGACTGAAAGAAACTGCAAAATAAGGTGTTCTAGCAAGAAGAAAAATGTTGGAGAAGGGAAGAAATTTTAAAAAGTAGAAAAAGAAATCCTGGCATATTTCTACTCTTGGAAGCATCTTCTGTCTCTGGAGGGCAACGAGCTGGCTTCATCAGCAACCGCTCTGGCGCTCACAGACCCTGGCCTCGGTCACAGCCCTGTGTGTGCTCTGCTGAAGATAGGCTCCTGAGGCCATGGTGAGACAGTCACCCTGAGGTGCCAGGCATCTTCTCAGGGTCTCTGTCAATGACCGCAGAGCCACTGAGACATGACTTCTGAAATACAGGCCAAAAGTACAACATCGCTATAAGCCAGCGATTTTCAGCCTTCTTCATCACATGGCACACATAACTAATTACTAAAATTCTGTGACGTACCAAAAAACATATTATATTTTGGCTAATCTAACAAAAATAGGTATAATTTTTATTCCTTCACACTAAATGGCTATAGTTATGTTGGATATGGTCATTTTTGTATTTGACACACTAAGGGAGAAGAGGTCAGTGCTCCCGACTGAACAGTCAGGTATTGCATGTTTTAAAATTTTTATGGCACACCAGTTGCAAATCACTGCAGTCAGTAATACCAGTACAGCAGGCCAGCTGCTGAGTACCAGAGTCTGAACCCCACCAAAAAAAGTTCAGTTTCCCCAAGTTAGGACTCCATCTATGCTCCTAATTCCTCCTCTGTAGGATAAAGTGGCGGGGTTCCTCCTGCCTTCCAAGGATCTTAATAATAAGCAAAGGAAATGGGGAGTCTATTCATTATTACATACCTGTGGCATGGCTGTAAAATGATCGTGTGCATTTTAGAATTTAAAACATGAAACAAAGAAAACTGAGTTCAAACCCAGGCCCTGCTGGTTTGGACTAACTAAACTCACTGGCCACGCCCTTCCTCATCGGTCCACTGGGCAGACACGTGCGGTGACAATCCTCCGCTTCTCTCCGTCACTCCAAGTGCCTGGTCAAGTGTTTGCCCCCCAGCAAACTTCCCTCTCATCATCTGCTCAAAAACAGGGCGCAGAAACATGGCCACTGTTCTAAGTCAGGATCAGGGGACGCACGCAGTTTAACTCTTCTAGTAAATTGCGATGCTCTAGTCACGTAATGGGTGTAAGAAAAAGTTCGTGGTTATACAGATTTTGTTTCAAGAAGGAAATCCAGTAACGTCAAGTGCCCTTTTTGATAATAAATAATATGCATTACATTTCAAAACAATCCATGTCTCCCAACATGCCGTATTACAAACTCAGGGCATGTATGAAATAATTTTTCTCTGATGAGCTGCTATCACAGAGCAGTACAGCTCCCTCTGAAGAGCAAAGTAACCACAACATTTTCAAGGTTTGAAAAATAAACTTGAAGGCGATTAGAATACATGACTCAGAAAAGGTGCTTAAAAGAGAACATTAAATATTTACAGGTAAAGTGAGTGCATTTTGCTCAATACTGAAGCATTAAATCAAGCTCCTACGGCTTTTGACAGGCTCACAGAGAATTACAGGATTTTCACTAATCCCCAAATAAACTGTGTAAATACTGTTCTTAGCTCAGGAACTGCCTGCTGGCTATCAAAGTGTATTCTTGACTGAAAATGCAACAGCACGTCAGCTGTCAGTCTTCGAGAAGGGAACGGACTTCGTGGAAGTTCCCCGTAAACCGAAAGTATCTGATGGGATGCCAAAGGAATCAACGAGAAGCACTTTGCAGTGCAGAGTAGCTCTGGGGACCCCTTGTAACTGGTTAGAGGAAATCATCAAAGGAGTGTGCTTCAAAAACCCACCACCAACAACACAAAAGTAGCGACCACCCACAGGAAGGGGCTGCTCTTTATCCACTTCCCGTGGCGGTGCTCTAAGCACGCTCATGACCCAGCCGACTGAAAGGGACAGCTCTGTAGAGCTCCCGGAGCCCTTCTGAAAACCCTTCTCAGTAAATGGTTAAAAAAAAACAAAACCCACCTTTGATCCAGTTGCTCAAGACAAACAACAGCTGCCATCCCACTCTCTCCTCCCTCAACTCCCGGCAGCCGGTTGGTCAGTAAGTTCTGCCCTTGGTCAGTCAGCCCTGCCCCCGGGGACAGGTCCCAAAGCCAGCTCCTTCTCTCCTGCCCCACCATCCTTGCCTTGGCCTACCAACGTGGCCTCCACCCAGGTCCCTACTTCTACACTTGGCCACTGTAGCCTCTCTGTGAGCATGCAGCTAGAGGGGTCTCCTCAGAAGATAATGCTTACCTCCTTGCTTCAAACCCTCCAAGAAGCAGCTCGTCCTACTTCAACTAAAGCCACCAATCGACACCACCTCTACAGAGGCCGGTTCCCACTCTGGCATGACTCACCAACCCCTTTCCAGAGTAGCCCATCTAATCTCCCTGTTGATCTTTGGCCGCCCAGACTCTTTCCTGCCACAGAGAGGGACACTGTGTTTCCTCAGCCCGGTTTCCCAGCAGAAGTGCCTAAGACACGTCTTCTGTGCCACCTGCTAAGTCTCCCCTACACCCCACGGCCCAGTACTCCATCACAGCCCTCACGGGATCGTCTTCATCCCTATCACCTCTGCCCACAATCCCTTCATTTATCCTGTAGTTGTTTGTTGTCTCCACTCTCCTCCAGGATTGGTGGGTTCTGGGTTCAAGGGCAATGACATGACAACCCATGGGGGATTTAAATGTGAGCCCAGGAAGCAAGGGCACAGGAGAGAAGGGCAATGACCATCATCTACCACTTGTTACTGGTTTTGAGCCCAACTTCAAACAGAAAAAACACGTAAGTGGGATTTGAAAGTACTTATAACCATTCACTAGCAAATTATTGTAAGTTGTAACCCTTCTAAAAATGTGACAATCCAAGGCTTTTGTATTTCTCTGAAGCCACCATGCACTTCTTAAGAAGGAGAGATGAAGACGTGTGGATGGGAGTCCCCGGGGCTCCAGCCCTCTCTGCTCTGCCTGTCGTCTAGGTTCTCCCCTCCCTCCCACTGGCAGTGAGGAGCGCTGACACCCCCACTCCAAACGCTGTGGGCAACACATATTTGAAACTCAGTGCTGGCCAACCAGTGGCCTCAGTCTCATTCGACTTCATTTCTGAGGTCCAGCTGGAAAAGGAGGGTTGGGACCCAGCTGTCGGGGGCAGACCTCAGGGGGTGTGTCTCCACCTCCCCAAATTCATTCCAGGACAGTGAACTGACTGCTATAGTTCCGGAGGCCTTCCACGGTATCCAGAGATCACAGCAGTCACCCAGACCTGCAGGGTCACAAAAGCCCTATGGCCAACTGGTGAGGCCAAGGTTGTATCAGCATAACTGAGGCCTCAGACTGTGTGGACTTATCTGAGAAAAGACTGTCTAATGCAAGGAGCCAGAGAAGTCGGTTTCCACCCTGATGGCTATCACCCCACCTTTTTATACCCGCAGGCGCCAGCCTGGCCCCAAGGAGGGGCTTCCCTCAGATCCATGGCCCTCCTGGATGCAGGCAGTCCTGTGGCCATCTGGTATCCATGGTAACGGAAGAAAAGTCAAGGCCGGGTTTAACTACCATGATGATTTACTTAGGGAGTAAAAGCTGAAAGAAACCATAACCCGGTGGGTTGTTAATGGGAGGTGGGGAGAGAAAGCCGAGGAGGGGGAGGGCCAGGCCGTCTCAGGGTCTCAGCCTTTGTTTAGAGCTGTTCCAGACGATCTTAAAATTATCAGGCGGAGGGAGGGAGCCTTGGGCAGTGGTCCACAGTGCAATTTATGAAGCATTTCCTCTTCTCTGGGGCCAAAGCTGTGATCACATGAGCCTTTGCTTTTCTAAACTCCATGTTTGTTTTTGTAGTTTCTGCCAAACTAAATCAATTCAGCTTGTGGCAATCTTTTAAAGAGTCATGACTTGCTCCGGCAGTCTCAAAGTTTAACTTCTTTCCAAGAACATCGACCAACATTTGTATAGGTTTCACGTGCCCAGTGATCAAATCCTCTAATTATTCAAATCTGTGTCACGTAACTGTAAATTAGTGAATTCCAAGATGACAGATTTCCATTCTTTGATATGCACAGCTAAAGATCTTTTGTTCAAGTCGGGCAGAACAACTCAACTTTTCCTGCAACAGCACTCCCGGGATATCAGTAACCTCTGGTGATGTCTTTAACGGGAACAAAGGGCCAACGTCCCCACGAGTCCCCTTCTTCCACCCATGGCACCCACCTACCTACCTGGCCATATGGCACTGCCAGCCCTCCCCTCTGAGCCCCCCGGAGCTAACTGGACATCAGGTATGCTGAAACCTGAATCATTCCTGACAGAGCCCTCTGGGGGGCAGGGAGGAAGAATTTATTACAAAGGAGCCCACGTGGCTCTCTTGTACAAGGAAACAGATCAACTGCCTGAGCCGGTTACAAAGAAATCTAACCCTTTCATAGAACAGAGAAAGTATAGGGCAGAATTTAGGGGCACTTAGCAGTGGCCCCAGGGAACTTGGTGCTGTGGGTCTGATGTTTGTGTCCCCTGAAAATTCATGTTTTGAAACCTGACCCCAACGTGATGGTGTTAAATAGTCACGAGGGCGGGTCCCCATGGATGGGATTAGTGTCCTTACAAAACAGATCCCAGAGAGCCCCCTGGCCTCTTCCACCAGGTGAGGTCATGGTGAGAAAAAGGCCATCTGAAACTCAAAGAGCTCTCCCCAGAACCTGGCCACGCCACCACCCGCACCCTGGTCTTGGCCTTCCAGGCCCCAGAGCTGTGAGAAATGAAGGTCTGTGTTTATGAGCTGCTCACTGGCAGTGTTTTGTGAGAGCAGCCCGGATGCACTGAGACAGTTTCAAAACACTAAATAGCGACTGGCTGGCCTCTCTTTGTGACAACAGATACGAACAACTCCACGTAAGTCAGCTCGAAGGCTGGCTTCTGATGGATGCTGGTTCGTTTCCCAAACTGCCACCAGAGAGTGACAGCCACACCGGAAGCACGGCTCTCAGGCCCGCACAGTCCCCTCTCTGCCTCTCCCTTCTGCTCTCCTCTGTGTGTCTGGGCCACTGGTCTCTGTTCCTAAAGGATGGCAGCCCTCTTTCCCGCCCCACAGACAAATCCCACTGCTCCCACAGCTCTGGCCGAGCAGCCCAGACAGCACCCCTCCTTCCCCTCCTCAGCTCTAGCGGGGAGACGGGTGGTCTGGCTGTGGTGAAACGCCCACAGTGAGACCAGGCCAGCCGCTAAGTGGCCAGCCACCCTGAAGGCACAGAGCAGTGGCAAGGAGCAGAGCCCTGGGACACAGGGAGGTGACAGTGCACTAGCCCAGGGCTCGGATTCCGAATGAAGCACACACAGTTCATATGCTGTTACTGGGATAAGAACTTCAACAGTACAGGAATAGAACAATTACACCACAGGAGCATCGGCCACTGCCCACTGCCTCCACCTCTTCACTGAGCTTCTGATTCCTTCACCCAGCAGGCACCACGCAGAGCTGTCACGGCTCAGGGAACGCCCAGGCTTCTCAGTCGTCCCCATGAGGCCAAGCGCAGTGGTGAGAAGTCTCTGCGTGTGTGTCTATGTCTGTGTGTCTGTGAGTGTGCCCGTGTCTGTCTGCGTGTATATCTGCACATGCCTGTGTGTATCTCTACGCGTCTGTGTGTCTATGGGTATACGTCTGCATCTGTGTCAGTATGTGTGCCCCCATCTGTGTGTGTGTGTGTCTGTGTGTACAACTGGAAGGAAGTGAGTCAGGAGCCATGGGGGAAATACGCTCATCTTCCCAGACAGTGGGTTGTTTTTCTTAATTCAAATTTGGGGGGAATATTTGGAAAATAAAGACAAAGATGGATATGGGATGGAGAATAATAAAAATTCATCTTGATTTTTAAAGAAAAAGGAAAAAGGTCACAAAGACAGCTCTCGTCTGTAGGTCTGTGTGCCTGATCTGGGCTCCACTGTGACAGCTCACAGCACTGCGTCATTTCTGTGGAGTCAGTAATCCCAACTCTAGCGTGCTGTGCCAGCCAGCAGGTAGGGGGCAGTCCTGGGTGTACCTGTAGAGCTGCCCAAGCCTCAGCTCCTTCACGGCCAAGGCAGAGGGTGGACTAAATCAGAGAGTACTGCTGCCTACACACTGCAATCAGCTAGGGAACTGGAGCAAGATCCATGTCAGAGCCCCACAGAGACAAGTGAAATCAGACCTCTGAGACCTGGACACAGGGCTGAAACAGACGAGAGTGCGCCATGACGGTGCGAGCATGCTAAGCAAAAGACACGGATTCTATGTCTAAGCTGGGTTTCCCCTGAGTGGAACAGCCCCGGCAAGGCTGCCTCCATCCTGTGACCCACCCAGGCCGTTCGTGGCTGCTGAAGCTGCTGCCTTCCTGAGGGAGCTGGAATGTTTTTACATTTCCTTTGGGGTTTCTGCACAAATGCTCCAGGATTCCAAACTGACTCTGACTCTGCAGGGTAATACACCTCTAAACCCAACCCCCGTCCCTTCTGGACAGAATCGGCGGTGTGCAAGTCTCTGTCCTCTCAAAGGCTGCAGTCTTCAGGGTCCAGCTCCCTTGCACCCAGCAATGCCTC
>PVKM010038990.1:0-13921 GCA_004027735.1 Carollia perspicillata | reverse complement strand
GTGCCCACGTGGTATCCCTCCATCACAGTGAGGGTCCTGAGGCCAGAGAGCACCCGTCAGAGGCATCTCCGGGTCCCCAGTGCGGGCCTGAGATAGAGGAGGTACTCCCCGAGAGGCTGCAATGAAGGAAGGAGGGAATGAATCCGTGAACCAATGAGGCCGATGCAGCCCACGCTTGCCCCCAGGCTTGTTCTGACTGTCGCCTGGCTTCCACTGAGCTGGCAGGCCTGAGACCCAGGTTCTGCCCCTGGCCCATCACATGACCTTTGCCCAGCCCCTGCTCTCTCCGTGCCTCAGTTTCCCCTCTGTCCCAGGGGGATAGTGATAATGCTTTTCTGGCAAGGCTGTTACTGGGTTCGGGTGTGGTAAACACGGAGGTGGAGGCTTGTGGACTGCT
Organism: Carollia perspicillata; assembly: GCA_004027735.1. Taxonomy (NCBI): domain Eukaryota; kingdom Metazoa; phylum Chordata; class Mammalia; order Chiroptera; family Phyllostomidae; genus Carollia; species Carollia perspicillata. The sequence goes on along the minus strand of PVKM010038990.1, from coordinate 13,524 downwards.
GTGTCCTCTGCCTCACTCCCGCAGTTCTCTTCGGGCCGGGGAGCGTGACTAAGCGAACGGGGATGGCTGGGGAAATCCCTTCGGTGCGTGTGTCCTCGTGTCTGCGCAGGCGGGGCTTAGCACTAGGCAGCGGCAGCCGGGGAAGGGAGTGGCCAGGTTGCTAGGCTCTGGGGATTGCTTTTTTATTTATATACTTCATATACCATCATATTTACCTTTTTAAAGTGTGTGATTCAGTGACTTAATATATTTAAAAGGTGTGTAACCATCACCGCTACCTGATTCCAGAGCATTTTCAGCACCCCGGGAAGAAACCCACGGCAGTCTCGCCTCTGCCCCGCCCCCAGCCAAGGTTGGGGTTGGCAACCACCAACCTATCGTTTGTCTGCGTGGATTTGCCTCTTCTGGACACCCCACGTACATGGAGTCACACAGCCTGTGGCCTTCTATGCCTGTGTGCCTTTACGTTGCAGAATGGTTTCAGGTTCATCGATGTTGAAGCCCGTACCAGCACTTGGTTCCTTTTTCTGACCGAACACTACTCCGCATTTCCTTTGTCCGTTTAATGCTCTTTGGCCATCACAGATAATAGGACCACAGACACGGTGCACAAGGCTTTGTGCAAACGTGTTTTCAGTCCTCCCAGGGGCGTTCCCACTGTGAGTTCCGAGACCTTTGCCCAGTAGACCCTGCTCAGGCTGCCCGCGCGAGGTCAACCAGACCGTGGGTGGGAGGGAGGACAGTGAGGGGCCGTGGCTCTATCTTGTCTGCCCCCTCCCATCTCTTGACAAATGTCCTTGTGCCCTCTCACACCCACAGGGTGACCCAAATGCTTCAATAGCCCACTGTCCCGATGGCTCCTTCATGGCTCACAAAGCCCCCAGGCCACCAGCGTGCTCAACCACAGCCCCCAGTAGGCGGGCTACAGTGTGGGAGCTGTCAGGGAACAGCGAAGCAAACTGCGATGCTGAGGGGTCAGCGGCCTGCGCACAGCCACGCAGAGGGCTCTGAGCTCTGCTGTCTCCCGTGGAGAGCCTCGGAGAGAGCCAGGAAGCCTCTGCCCCAGACCCAGGGGGCCGGCCTGAGACCCGGCACTAGCTAGGGCCTTCTCCTCTGTGCACGCACCTGGAAGGCCCAGGGCACGCAGCTCTCCAGGACGCAGCTCCTGCATCAGCAACCGGGCCCTGAGGCACCTGTTCCTGGTCATGAATGTACCTTGATAACTCAACAGGACATGTCCTCAGGGCAAGCAGGGTCTGATTCAGAAGCTCCATTTCTGGCTTTGGGCATCTGGCTTATGACACATTTCACAGGGGTTCCTGTGTCTATGAACCACCACTCTGAACCCCAGGAGCCCCCTTCTGGGCTCAGGCAGATGGCTGTGTGTGTGTGTGCATGTAGGGACTGGCATCCTTCCCTATCTCCTCCGATCACAGCCGGATGGAAGGGAAGGCTTGGGTATGGTCCCTGTCCCTGACAGTGGCTCAGTGTGGCTCAGGCCAGGCTTCGGCCTCCCCAGGCTGCTCCATCAGTAAGTTCTCGGCCCTGTCCTCTCACCGCCGACCCTGACCCCCGCTGCCCCACAGCCATGGGTTCCCGCTCAGCTAACAGACAGTAGCAACTGCAAACCTATTTCCTCTGTTCTAAGGTGCACCTTTCTTCACATCTTAACATTTTGTTGTAAAGATGCACCCGACAATTCTGATTAGGAGATTTTTTCTTAGTGGTACCTAAAGTACTGGTATGTTTTACCACCGAGGATGGCTTAGAGTTGGAGAAATGTGCCCGGCACTGAGAGCTGGGAAGGGCGTCCCAGGTGGGCAATTCTCCGCACCTACCGTGTGCCAGGCACCTACTACACTGCCGAGCTTCCTCCTCTGTTAGCGTGGTGAGGGGAGTGTTGGCACCAATGCCCCCATTTTTCAGATGAGGAAACCAAGGCACAAGGTTAATTCATTTGCTCTGCTCATATAGCTAATGAAGCGGCAGAGGCAGGATTTTGGCACAGGCAGACCGGCTCCCTGTGTGTGACCAGCGGGCTCTGCCGCCCAGTAGGGGCCCCCCCGAGTGAAATGTGGAGGGGGTTAGCGGGGCAAAGGGGTGCACTGCAAGCCAGGATACCAGCGCGATTGCCACAGCTCGTGCCTGGAGAACTGGGCTGGCAAAGGCGGAGGGAGGGTCAGGTGAGGAGTGAGCGGGGGGCCAGAGTGCACGAGTCTGTAGACTGTGGGGAAAATAGGTTTTATTCTAGGTGAGATGGGAGTCACTGCTTTTTTTAATTTTTAAAAATATTTTATGAGGATTGTTCTGGCTGCTGAGTGGAACATGGGGTATGGGGAGCACTGGCAGAAGTGGGGTGCAGATAAAAAGGTAAGTGTGGTCAGGACTTAGTCGGAAACAGAAAAGGGTCAGACCTGGAGGCATCTGGGGGTCACGGCCCAGGCTGTAGAGCAGCCGTTCTCAACCAGGGTCAGTTTGTCACACACCCCCCCCCACACACACACACACACAGAAAGGGCATTTGGTAATGTTTGCAGAGACTTTTGGCTGCCGAGCCTGGTAGAGGGGAGTGTGACTGGCGTCCAGTGGGTAGGAGCCAGGGATGAAGTCAGAGCCCTCCCCCTCCCCCCATACACACACAACAAAGAATCATTTGGCCCAAAACGTCAATGGTGCTGAGACAGCCTCCTTGAGAGCTAACTGGCTGGAAGTGGGAATGGCGGCAAAGGCAGCCAAGTCCAGGGGAATGGAGGCCCCACCCGCAGGGCTGCCCCTGGCGCTGAGGGTTCAGCTGTGCTCTGGGCCAGGTCCCAGTGCCCATGGCAGAGGTGGGACTCCTGGGAGGGTCCCATCTCCTTGTGTGCTGGGAGGTGGCTGGGGGGTGGGGCGGGGCAGGAAGTCCCTAGAGAAGACTTCAGGGCTGCGGAGGAACTAAGGGATCAGGCCAGGTGTGGGCAGAAGGGGTCAGGGAGGTGGCCCCCACTGCCACATTTCCTGACATCTTTCCTGACACCGGGCCACAGACAGCCCTGGCCACAGAGGTCTGTCTCCCAGACTCCTGCAGATCTGACCCTCCTCAGGCCTCGGCCTGTGTAGACAGGGTTTGCTCCCAGATGATGAAATCTTCACAGGGGAAACCCAGCTCCCAGGCTGGTCTTCATCATGAGGTGGAGTCAGCCCCTCCTACACCAAACATTGCCTGGCTCGCCAACATTAGCTCTTTCGGAAGCCTGCAGGGTCCATTTAGAACACCCCAGGGCCCAGATATGGTTTCTTAATTTTGCTTGAAATCCCACCACTGGACACTAGCTCATAAAATCACAGTAAGAACTGACAGGAGCTCAGAAATCCACTGGTATTCGATGGGAATGCAAAGGCTTGTGAATGCAGGGAAGCTCCAGCAGAGCTGGGATTCCCTCCCTCCTGCCCACCCCAAGTTCCTTATCGGGCCTTTTGGGAGAGTTGGAGGGTCTCCTGGGAGCCTGTGAGAAAGGGAACCTGCAGGCTCCCAGTGTAGGACAGTCAAAGTCAAACTGCGTATCATCTCGCCCTCTGCTGGCCACTTGGTGGTACTGCCTGCCCTCTGCAGGTGGCCACGCAACAGGCCTGTAGAGTGCACCAATCCTAAAACACTGCAAGCAGAATTTCTGCAAAGCAAGTCTCCTATTCCACCAGTGTCAATAGTGCCAAGACTGAGAGATCCTCCTTGAGAGCTACCTGGCTGGGGGAGGACGGGAAAGGCAGCGGAGAGGATACGCACAGTGCCACCTCAGCATCATTTTTCGGCTAGACCTGCAACTGGCAGTAGCTCCAGGTGCCGACAGCCAGATGCCTTCCTTTGCAGGCCCCCGGATGACAGCCCCCTGGAGAATTTTCAGTGGACGAGTCCCAGTTCTGTAAAATGGCCTTCAGTGGCTTCTGTTTCCTTGTCCCTGAAAAACTCTTTAGCCTCATCCCCCTCTGGACCTTGTACTTCATGGTCGCACTGAACAGTATTAGGCTTACGGCTCAAAGCCACACTGCAGCCAGCTTCTGAGCCCATGCGTGTGCCGGTCCTTTTCTTTCCCTGGTGAACTCAGGACTCAGCTCACAGTGGGCGGTCAGACCAGAGAGTGAGGATCCGCGAAGCTCTACTAGAGGCAAAACCCGATTAAGCTTTCTTTGGCTTGGAAGCTGGTGTCCACACATACTCCCAGGTTGCAGACCACACTTGCTCATAGAAACTCTCACCTTTCTAGAACAGGAAAGCAAGCCCCAGCCTGGGAAGAGGAGAGGGAGGGAAGGGAATTCAGAATCTCAAGCTCAGAAGTCCTGGGTGGGGATAAGGGACTCTGTCCATGACATGCACATGGGTCCTTTTAGGACCCAGCAAGCTCTGCATGCCTTTGATGACAATATCCTAGAAGGGCACAGTGCAGAGGAAGCAGATATAGGGGGTAAGGAAGGCCACCCCCCACCCCGACCCCTCAGGTTAGCTCAGCACTGTCCGCTCACTGCACCTTACAACATGAGCACAGAAGTCTCTGCCAGCCAACTCCCTGCCTGCTGCCCAGCCCCTGCCCTGCTGGCCTGCCCAGTCCCACCCTTGTCCTTTGCCCAGGAGGACCTGCTCACTGGGGTACCAGGGGCTCCTGCACCCGGTTTTTGCCCAGTCTTTGCTAGTCCTCATTGGGCCACAGGACTCAGAGAAGGGAGCAATGGCAGGAGTGCCCATGACTGCAGTGAGTTGTTGAACCTCTGTGAGCCTCTTTCCCCCACTCCTTTCCCCTTTGCCAGCTGGGGACGTGACTCCAGGAGGGGCAGGAACAGGGGCGGAGCTCTGGGTGGAATGGAAGGAGCCCTTCGGGTGTAGAGGTCAGAGAAGCAGGGCTCTGGCCTATCAGCCCCGCAGCCCCACCCAAGGCTCCCAGGCTCCCCACTGACTCAGTAAGATAACCCCAGCTAATCGAGTACTGAGATCCTACAAGGCACTTTGCCCCCGTCTCATTGAATCCACACAGCCCATGATGTATGTGGTAGCATCGTCTCCACTTCGCCTGTGTGGAAACTGAGGCTCAGAGAGACTGTGCAACTCCCCCAAGGTCACACAGCAGGTGTGTGGTGGAACTGGTAGCAGAACCTGGTCTGTCTAGTTCCAGAGGCCACATTCTATGCCTTTTTTGTCTTTCCGTTTCCAGTGAAGAGCCCACTGTCCAGCCTGACACCCCTCTGTGTCCTTTTGCCTTCCCCATCCTATCCCATCTGGCCAACACGCCATCCCTGCCCGGATGCTTACATCCAGGGTACAGTCTGTTCGGGGTTCAGTAAAGGAGCTGCAGGGACTCTGCACTCCAATCTAGGGATCTGCTTCACTCAGAATGATCTGATGGTCCAGGGTCAATTGTTTGCAATGGCCACGAGTCACCCTGGGTCAGAGAGTCAGAGATTCAAAGGCACTCGGAGTAGGAGAGATGAGTCTGCTTAGCGGACACAAGGGGAAAATGAGGTTCAGAATGGGCAAGGCCTTACCCAAGGACACACAGCATGCCAGTGTTAGGAGCAGGAGAGAACCTGAGAACCAGTTCAGAGTTCTCTCCCCTTCCCCTTGACCCACAGTTCGTGCACAGACTTGAAAACCAGTTAAAAACAACAACAACAAAAATCAGTTATGCGACCTTGGTCATAGCTCTGTCCCTCTGAGTGCCAGTGTCCTCAAGATGGTCTCCTAGGACCTTGAGTTTATTACCCCACCCTCCAAAAACAAATCTGGGCTGCCGAGAGGTTCACACCTGTATGATACACGTATGTGCCACACAGACCCTCCAGACCCTACGCACTCATTAGCCTTTATATGGGCCCCATGTCCCCACGTATGGGAACCACGCCAGAGAGGAGCCGGGCGCTTCCCCATGCCGCATGCTGGTGGTGGCCCTAGCTCCTGCCCCAGTCGCCCTCAACCTCACTTCACCCAGGGCCCCACTTTCCCCACGGAGACATGGGACACCATGGCCCTGGCCATGCCTCAGCCAGCCCCAATACTCACCGAGACAGGGAAATAGTCCTTCATGTACCTCCACATCGCCGACTTTCTTAAGAACGGGCTCTGCCGGCCACCCTTCCATGGCTTGTCTCCATCCAGGTACCACCAGGCTGCATACAGGACACTGACCAACCAGAATCTTGTGAACAGGAGGCCTATGAAGACGACGACACAGGCCTGACCTAGGGAGGAAGGCAGGTGAGAGGTGTGAGAGGACGGAGGTGATGCTGCCCAGACTGAATCTCCCAGGATGCTCAGCGCCAGCGGCACTGTCCCGACCAGCCCACCTTCCCGGGAAGGAGGGATCGGCTTCCCCGCCTTCCAGGAGGAGCGAACACAGCTCGCCCAGTGTCACACCGGGAGCACTGATCTGAGCTGCGGTAGGCCTGACCCTCCAGGCTCATTTCTTCCCCCCGCACCAGGACCCCTTATGCACTTCAGTCTTCCCACCCACCTCCCTCCCTACAGTCAAGTACAGTCGACCCTTGACAGCTGGGTCACAGCGTTTGAAGTTGATAGGCCACAGGTGGTGAACGCAAGGCCCCCGGGCTGAGTCCGGCCCTCCACCTTGTTTTATCCAGCCCGGCGCCTTGTTTCGCTGGGCAGTGCCGAGCTCCTTGCCCCTAGTTAAGCAGTAGTTACATTTACACAGTCCTGGAATGACATCCGGCCCTTTGAAGGCAACCACGTGGCTGGTGTGGCCCCCGGTGAAAATGAGATTGACACCCCTGTCATCGGCCCACTTACATGTGGCTCTTTTTCAGTTAATACCGTATAGTACTCTACATGTGTTTTCTCTTCCTTATGATCGTCTTAATTACATTTTCGCTAGCTTGCTTTCTGATAAAAACACAGTATACAGTACACACAACATACAGAATACGTATTGACTGATGTTATTTGTAAGGCTTCTGGTCAACACAGCAGGCTGTTAGTAATTAAGTTTGGGGGACAGTCGAAAGCTCCGACTGTGCAGGGGCTGGCGCCCCAACCCCTGTGCTATTCAAAGGCCGACTGCAGTCACCACACGCCCACTAAATACCTGGTGGACCACTGACTGTACGGCCTGCTTTTAGTTTCCATATTTTGGGGCCTCAAAGAAGAGAGGCACTCTTTCTGCCCAACCCTCTGTCTGTTCACCCTCTACCCCATCTTTTCAAAGATCAATCCAGCCAGGCCCCCCTTCTAACGAAAGCCTTCCATGGTTTTTCCGTAACTTCAAGGCATGACCCAAGCAGCTGGGTCTGGCGCTCAAGCCCTTGCGGCTGGCCCAGCCCCAGCTCCTGCTGCAGCCTCAGCTCGCTCACGCACACAGCCCAGTGCGCCGAACTGCTCAGTGTCCCCACGGCTCACTGAGGTCTTTCCATCTCTTGGCTTCGGGGGGTGATTTCTCGGCCCGCAATGCTCTTTCCTGCCCACTTCCCTCCAACACGTCCTAGGGGTCCTGGCCAGTGCCCCGTGGAAGGAAAATGAATGGGCAGCACGAGGAAGAAGCAATGTGTGTGTTCGAGGGCACACGATTCAACATGTAGACCGTCTTAAGGAACTTCAGGAGCTGCCAGAACTTACACGAATTAAGCAAGTGTAGGAGACCGTTCTGCATGGCGTGCGCCCAGCTCCCACTCGGAGATGCACAGGACCCATGCCAATGGATAGGTTCTCCCGTGGCGAATCAGGCCTGCAATGTGCCTAGGCCGCTTTGAGTCTTGCTTTTGCTAAAAACTCCCTGACTCAGCTTTGTGGCAAACATTTACTGCAAAATAACTTCCTAAAATCCATGCTAAACCTTCCAAGGACTATTGTCACCCATTCAACCACTTTTCCCTTTGCATTTGCAAATATTCCTCTTCTGTGATGTGATTAGCGGCATTGGCTCCTTTGTTTTCTGTAAAAGGTAACCACCTAAAGCAATCTGTGCATAGGAAATGAGGACCATCAGGTAATGTGCCCAGAAACCCATTAAAGGCCGGTCACGATGAGGGCCTCAGCTTTTGCTCCCATTGACAGAAAAGCCATGCTGTCCCCTTTCCTCCACCAGACTCGGCAGTCCGTGTGAATGTCTCATTTCATCCATAATGACACAGACGCTGCGGGCCGTATCTGCATCAGCTGGCGCCCACCAACGGAGACCCAGAGGCCACGAGCCATCATCATTGTGGACAACACACCAGCTTAGTTGGAATACGCACGCTTCAGCCCAGGTAGGGGCTGACGACCGGAGTGCTGTTCGGGAATGTCGTAGGGCGTGTTGGATTACAGAGGATAAGGGATTTCTTCCTAGGTCACCCTCTCGTGACAGCTTTACAACTGTACCTTCCTTAGTAAGCAGGAGCCTTGCTCCCTCTCCCAAGCTTTTGCCAGGAGGCAACCCCAAACTAGGTCTGGGCTTGGGAGAAAGGGCAAAGATTTTCCATTTAATCGGCTTCAAAAAACATCAACTAGTTACAGGGCAGTTTCCAGGCACCTCAGCAAATTCTTTCTTTTGAGCCGCCTCTTGGGGCCCCTTCAGTTTTGCCTTTTTCCCTCTGTCCACTGGCATAAGGATTTAAAGGTGCGGGTGGAGAAAAGGCAAAATTGAGACTGGTTTGTAATCACTGTGCTTGCAGTGGGAGGAATTTCAGAAAAGGTTCTTTTATTTGTTAAAAAATTCTTTAAAGGTTTCTGCGAATCCTCAACCATGGGGAATGGGCTCTCTAAGGAACAAGAGCAATGTTTTAGGTTCAGCAGCTTTTTGGGGCTGCTGAATGTCTCCTAGATAAGGGATCTTTACATCTTGGAAGTGTGGAAGAGAAGGGACCGATGCGCACTAGCTAGGCCCTTCCCACGGTTCACACCAGCTGCCAGGAGTCTCATAGCCCGCCTGGTGGGCTCGGCAGTGGCGTGGGTGTGCGCTCGAGGTCCTAGCAGGGCTGCAGCCTCCCCTGCGTGCACACTGGCTGCGAGTGGAGCTGGGGCTGGGTCTCTCTGCCGGGGCGGCAGCAGCGCGGAAGGGAGATTGGTTTCCCTCGCCTCCCTTTCTCCCTGGTGCGCCCCCGGGGAGACCCTTCCCAGAGCCCCCCACCAGGTGCAGTCCTGGAAACGCTGGCCCAGTTGCGACCCACTGGGCGACCGGCTGGGCACAGGGGTGCATGCCTGTAGTCCCAGCTACTCTGGAGGCTGAGTCAGGAGGACCGCTTGAGCCCAGGAGTTCTGGGCTGCAGTGCGCTACGCCCATCAGGTGTCCACACTAAGTTCGGCATCAATATGGTGACTTCCCAAGAGCAGGGGGCCACCAGGTTGCCTAAAGAGGGGTGAACCAGCCCAGGTCGGAAACAGAGCAGGTCAAAACTCCAATTTTAAAAAGTAAATGTGTTTGCCAGTAGAGAAAATAACTGTTTCTGAAAGTTGTGAATGTGTTCATACATTTGTCGATCTAAAGCATCTATAAGTGGGATGGGGGTGTGACGTGTTAAAGAAATATTAAGAATCCTCCTTGTTTATGCCAGAGCCATGACCTTTATTGTAAAACTGAAATATAGATGTACTGTCTCCCAGGGAGCACTAGCCCTTCTCCACGGAAGACTAAGTACCACCTTTTAACTCAGTACCTGTAAACACTGATCATGTCCTTGGGGAAGAACTGGCTGTTCTCCCAGAAGGAATGGTTAGTCAGTCGAGTCACAAAAGGCCCTTGGCACATAACCATTTTTGTCTAAAACGTATTTTTTCAGAGCACCTCCCCCCCCCCGCCGATCTTTCCCACTTTCCTTGGAAACTGAACCTAAGAGCTACCAGGTCCTGAAAATAACAGGAGAATTGCTGCTTAAACTCATCGCAGCGTGCAGAAACAGCAGGGGGCCCATCTTTCCACACCCTTAGCAAGGCACCCCATTTACAGGAATTAATCCTCAAGGACCAAGTTCTCAAATAATTTGGCAAACAGAGGTCACTCATTACATTCCCTTTGGGAAATTCAAATATGGTCATACTTCTATTGACACTTACTCTGGTGCCCTGCATGCATCTGCCTTAACAGGAGAATCTGCTACAAATACACAAGCCCATTGGTCTGAAGCCTTTAGTCATCTAGGACGGCCTCAGCAAATTAAAACTGATAATGGCCCTGGATACTTTGCACGTTCTACTCAGGTTTTTCTTCAGCATTGGAATGTCCAACATAAAGCAGGAATACTTTATAATTCAACTGGTCAGGCAAATGTAGAACAGGCTTGTCATATTTTTTAAAATCTTCTTAAGAAACAGAAGAAGGGGGAGTCATGAGTCATTCCCCCCAATATTTGATTATGTTAGCCCTGTTTACCTATAATATCCTAAATTGTGATGGACCACTCTGTACTCCAATTGAGAAACATTTCCAGAAGAAGGAGCCAAAGTCCTCTTATCCTCAGGTTTTACATAGAGATTCTCTGGGCGATGGCTCTTGGCAGGGCCCTGTAGACCTTGTAACCTGGGGAAGAGGGTGTGCTTGTGTTTCCATCCCTACAGGGCCTGTCTGGCTGCCAGCCAAAAGAGTAAAGCCTCATCACGAGCGGGACAGACACCAAGCTCTGCTACCTGGAGCTGAGAACCAATCGACAGACAGACCAGGTGGCCCAGCTGACCCTGAACAACCAGAAGGAAAACGGACACCCACAACGTCACTCACAGGCCTGGGTCCTCCACTGGAGAAGGATGGGGCCTGCCCCGATGACAGAGGCCGAGGCTCAAGTGTCTCCTGCAGAGGACAACAACCCCTCGGTGCCCCATAATGTTCAATGGTTGAACCCTAAAAACTGTTTCAATGGACTGAATTTACAAGTTTGGGTCCTAGCAGCCCTTGGATGCCCCTTTGTCTTAATCCTTATTTGTGCTTTATGGTGTATATATGGAGGCTGTTTTCTTGAGATCACATTTGGGAACAGCAAATAGTAGGTTTCATGAGCTTAACAGCTACAGTTGCATTTACAGTAGAAAAAGGGGGGAGGTTAGATGTGGAGAACTGCCCTGCCTGGTTTCAGAAGCTGTAACCCCCCATGGCTAAGGCTGAGTAAGAGCCCAAGGGACCTGCTTCATCTGGGTCTGTTCTGCCATGAAGACCTGGGCCACTGAGAAGACAAAGCTTATCTTCCTGGCAGGAACACCGCCTCTGCCCACTTTATTTCACCCTGCCTGGCTCCCAATGCTTGGTTGGTTAGCCAATGACGGGTAAGATCCCTCAAGGGAGGGGCAACCTAAGACAGGCACGATCACATGGAGGCCTTCAGGGAAGGACTTGGGGGGCTGTAGAAAAAGAGGGTAATGGACCCTCACCCCTTGGCTTTGACATAGCCTGAGTCCTCTTTCTGTCTGCAAGAAGTCTCCTAATCTCTTGGCTGCCTTACTTCCTGCTCAACCTAAGCCTGAAACAATGCCAGTGGTTAGTGCAGCCCTGCTGGCAAGGGCAGGTTCCCCAGGGCAATCAGGCCTAAGAGAGAAAGCATAAAATTCCATGAAATCTACTTTGCTGATACTCTCAATTAGTTGATAAGGGTCCAAGCCTGAAATGATTTTGTTTCCTAAGGTTTTGTAGCCCTTTAGCTATCTGACCCTGACTCAGAATAGGCCCTCAGAGCTCTTTGAATGTTATCTATTTGATCATTACTCTCTGACAGTGATTGATGGGCTTAATCTGAGAATGTGGGTCTTTGGAACCGCTGATTGCTTACTGATTATATTAATGCTCTGTGTACCTTGATATATTTGCGAATTATTTTTCCAGTGTCCTGTGAGAGACCAGCAAGTAGCAAGCTTTGTGGGATCTATAGCAGTCCTAACTAAAAACAAGGGGGGGGGGGGATGTAGGAGACCATTCTGCGTGGGCCCAGCCCCCAGTGGCAACATTTACTGCAAAGTAACTTTGTAAAATCCATGCTTAACCTTCCAAAGACCAGTGTAACTCATTCAGCCACTTTTGCCTTTTCATTTGCAAATATCCCTCTTCTGTGATGTGATTAGCAGCATTGGCTCCTTTGTTTTCTGTAAAAGGTAACCACCTGAAGCAACCTGGGCACAGTAAATGAGGACCATCAGTAATGTGCGGAGAAACCCAATAAAGGTGGGTTATGGCAAGGGCCTAGGCTTTTGCTCCCCTTGAGAGAAAAGCCATGCTGTCCCTTTTCCTCCACTGGACTCGGTAGTCCGTTTGAGTGTCTCATTTCATTCATAACGACACTGCAGGCTGGTGTCCGCCTCAGGCAAGGTCTCAGGACCTTGGGAAAGAACACTTGCACATGCGTGGTTGCACAAGTGTGTTGCACAAGTATGGTTGCACATGCGTAGAGGGTGGAAGGGCGCCTTTGGATCCAGAGGAAAGAGACAGGATGCTGGGGACAAGGATGGCAGGGAGATCAGTTTAAATTTTATTTATTTTTCATATTTAAGAAATTTAATGTGAAAAAAATAATAAAGAACACCAGTTAGGGCTCTCTCCCCTTGGGCAAAATGAAAAGTCTGTGTGGGTGACTCCTACTTGGAAGAAATCAGCTCTAAAGAATACAACAAATTGTTAATGGTGGCTACGTGGAGGGTAGGATTTGGGGGAGTTTTTTTAAACTTTTGGGGTGCACATTTCATTTGTAGGTTTTACAATGGCCTGTATCAGTTTTGCAGTCAGGAAAAAAAAAGGTTAGGGAAAAACACACAGGGCACATGAGCTTAACCAGAAAGACCTTCCCCGGCCGGACCAGCCCCTCACCCGGGTTCATCCTCCTGTTAGCAGCAAAACCCAGGATGCAGGCGACTTCGGAAAGGGGACTCTTTCACTGAATCCTCACAACTCTGAGAGGGAACATTTTAAAATGTCACTTTGCAAAGCCTGGGAGAAGGTACACAAATTGGCTAAGGTCCCACAGCAAGCCAGTGAAATGGAGCCTGGGATTCAGTTCCATTATTTTGGCTACATTGTGCTCCCATTTATTATGCATTCAACAAATATCTACCACTGCAACTATTCCAGGAGCCGGAGATGCAGCGGGGAACACGACAAACCTACAAACCGTGGGCATCTTGTGCGAGCTATAGAGGAGAGGAGAGGAAATAGAGCAAACAAGCAGCCCACTGGGCAAGTATTCAACTCCGGGCCTAAGACCTCGGTGACAGGTCCTCCCTGACTCCTTCGGCCATTTTTCGCCACTCCCCCAAATGCCTCCTGTTACTCCAGAGTGAACCAGCTGGAAGCCCTTACTCTCCTGCCAGCCTTTAAATCCTGCCCTCTGGACCCCATCTCCTAAATACCTCTTGACTTAAGGGCCACTTCCTTCCACCCACTGCTGGCCTCCCTAGACCCGGGTTGTCAATCTTTTTCTTAAAGGGCCAGACTGTAAATATTTTAGATTCTGCAGCTCAAGACAAAACCTGGAGGATATTACATAGGCACATAGCCATTTAAAATGCAATCATTTAAAAATGTAAAAACCACTCTTATCTCATGGGCTGTGCACACACAGAAACAATCAGTGGACTGGATTTGGCCCATGGGCCATAACTGG
>PVKM010038989.1:0-13921 GCA_004027735.1 Carollia perspicillata | reverse complement strand
TCCTCTGTGTTTAACGCCAGCCCCCGGATGCCTGCTTCTGGCCCTTGCTCCCTGTCTCCAGCTATTTCCTGGCCCCATATCTTTACTCTCCCTGTTCCTGTGGAGATGAAGGGAAACAGAGGGAAGGGAAGTGAGTCTGTGTGCATGAGTGTACGTGTGTGCACGTGCGCGCAGTGTTGGCGGGACAGTGGCTTCTGGCCTGCGCGTTCCTGCAGACAGCTGGTAGAGCACCCTCCGTCATTTAACCCACCCGGAGCCAACAGTAAATCCAACATTATAGTGGAGCCCAGCCTTTTCTTTCAACATTGCAAACGTTTTGCTCTTAATTCATTATAATTTTATGGGACCACCTTTGTATATGTGATCTGTCCTTGACCAAAAGGTCATAATGAGGTGCATGACTGTAGTCATTATTGATGCCTATAGTGGGACCTTCCCTCCACCACAGCCCCTTGATTTTCCGTGGTTTTCCACTCTTGGTCCCTGTGTTTCGGATGGGCCTGGCCAAACCCAAGTGCGGGGCTGCAATACATGACTCAGGTCTTGCCAATTTTACTTTCCACCAGCTTAGCTACAATTCTGGCATGAGCAGGTGATCTGAGACCTGGGGTTTTTGTAGTAACTGTTGAGAGCGATTTTTTTTCTGCTTAACTTGAAGCTGCGAGGAAACGGGAGCTGCTGGAACCCCTCTTAGAACTGTAAAGAAAGAGTCTGCCTGGGATGAAGGGAAGTAGGAGAAGAACGGGAGAAGATAAGACCCTCCTTGAACCTGACGATGTAGCTCTTGGATGTAGCTGTGCCTAGCCAACTCCCTGACTCTCCACTATGCCAAAAAGAAGTCCCCCTCTTCACTTGTGTTAGCTACAGTTAGGTTGAAGTTACTTACCACAGAAAACATTATGATCCATATTTTAACCTACTCATATACATTTCAGCCATGATCTCAGTTGCATTTGCATCAGTTATTTATTGCGGTGCCACAAATCACCCCTAAATGTAGTGTCTTAAAACAGCAATGATTTTTAATTTTTGTGAATTTGTGGGTTTGGTGGGGGAATTTTCTGTGGATCCCGTGTCAGTTCACCCATGCAGGTGCGTTCCATGTGGTTGTCCCTCCTCAGAGACCCTGGATTGGGCTTCTCTTTGGCAGTTTTGGAACGAAGCCCCCATATACAAAGCGTGTCAAGCTTCTGTTTGTATCACGTGTGTAGATGGCCCATTGTCCAAAGCAAATCTCATGACTAAGACCAGACTCATTGTGCGAAGGGGCCAAAATAGCATGGCTATCACAATGATTCATTGGTAGGACATTAATGCGATAATTTGCCAAACCCCTGCAAGTTTCAGAGTGCTTTCCGGTACATTAGCTTATCTGAGCACCAAATTACCCTGCAAAATTCTCAAAACCGGTTTCATTATTGTATCAGTCAGTGTCTAGTCAGAAGATCGAAACACCATGAGAAATTTGAACAGGAAAAAAAAAAAAGGTAATATAAAGAATTACTACCTGGTAATTAGGAAATTAGCATCTGGCAGAAGATAAAGAACTCTGAAAAATAACCCTGGGAGTCAGAGGAGTGCCCAAGAAATGAAGAAACTTGGAAGGGAGGCTGGGATTCAGACCTCGTGGTGGGGTAGGGACCAATGCCCGCTGCCCGCTGGGGGGTGGAGAAGTTCACTGGGTTGCTCCAAGCTAGAGCTGGTTCCAAGCCGTGGGGCTGAGGCTGGTGAGCCAGGGACCACGGGCCTCTCAACACAGTACCAGCAAAGCCTGCAGGAGGCTGAGTGCCCCTGGCTGTCCTACGCGCGTGCATGCCATTGGCAGTCTTGCCACAGAAGCAAGAAGAAAAGACTGGGCCAGGAAGAGAAGCCGATGCCCCCTCAGTGTCCCTACAGTGCTCTGTGCTGACAAAGTGTTATGCTGCGCCAGCTGGCAAAGGAGAAATACTTATGCTGTCATTCTGAGTCTAGCTCCAGGATTACCAAGCGTGGCAATGAAGGGTGGAGTTGGAGCTGAGTGATAGTCACACACGGATAACTGGCACGATTATCTGTGTTTTACAAATGAGAGAACTGTGGTTCACAGAGGTGGGTTGATGAGCCGTGTGCCACCTGCTAACAAGAGGAAGGGTCTCAGGTGCTCAGGAACTCGGGTCTGAACACCCCTTTCTTCTCCTTTAACCTCGGTAGTTCAGGTAGACTGGATGGAGCACCAGACCCGGGTCTAAATTCTACCATGTACTCACTGTGAGACCGTGGGCAACTTGCTCAAGTACTCTGAGCCTCAGTTTTCTCAGCTGTGAAACTAGGGTAATAGTCCCCAATTTACAGGGTTAGAATGGGAATTGAAGGGGGTAATGGTCTATGAAAGCACTATGTAAACTCTAGCGGATATTACAAAAGTGAGGTTTCCTTCTTAAGGGTTATACAGACTCTCCATTTACTGCTTACCCACTGAAAATCTTTATTAACTCCTTAGCACCTCACAGTTTATGAAAAATGGCCTCTATGTCGGAGAGTCACTGCCACTCAGGCAACAAATGGGGAAACTTCTAAATGGGGAAACATGGGGCATGTGGGTATAGTCTGGTGGGGAAGAAATGGATAGAGTTCTTCGAACCAGTAATCTCTGAGTCACAATTATTTTTGCCAAATATTTCTTTCAAGTCATTTTGGGAAATGGCTCACTGCCTCTTTCTATTGTATGAAATCGAAAGAACCTCATTAGGTCGAACTATCAGCGATGCATTGTCAGCAGGCAGAAAGTGGAGAAAATCCTCTTTCAGTGTTTGATCACGAAAACCTTTCTAACAAACCCAAGACAAACACGTTTCCCTCCTACTGCCTATTCATACGAGATTAACTATTGTGTCTGTTCACAATATTCAATCATCATTTCTTACCCAAAGAGCGGCACGAATTAGGAAATGGAGACCAGCAGGCTCCAGTGTGGTTTGCTTCATTCTCAGCACTAGAAATATGACTTAATAAAGTGCAGTGAGATCATTGACACAATCTGTATGAAGAGAAGAAGCAGCTAATGCTCTCTCAATCCAAACTGAAAAAAGAGAGTAGGAGACACTGACATTTATTTTCCACTCTCAATCCCCAGTCCAGGCTGTGCCTCTTACTTTGTCTTTCTACATTACGTTATTTGCAGTCCTGCCCAACAAACACCAGGGCTTCCCTTCTTGCATTTACTGGCTACGTGGATGGTCCTCACTAATAATAAGCTGTTGAACATATGTGAAGGGAAGCACCCAATCTCAGATGCTCAGTGCAACTTGTGAAGATGTCCTTTTCCACGTGGCATTCAGAGAAGTGTTGCATCACTAAAGTGGGACCACTCTCTGAGCATCTGAGGGCCTCATTCGGCATCTGGGGTACAGAGGCACACCAGAGAGGCCTTTGGCTTCAGATCCTGGCCTGCTTCACCCAGGAAGGAATCTTACAAGGGCTCATAAGGAGGTCCTCAACTTTCCTGATGGTGTTTGAAATGAATTGGGTGTGTAGTGCTATAATTCTGAATCAAGATAAAAAAAATTCTTCCTCCCTCATTATAGAAGTGATAAATGGTCATCACAGATTATTTTGAGAATAAAAGAATAAGTAATATAAAAATCACCCATCAAATTCCAGATGTCATCACTTTTTAACATTTTGGTTTATTTTCTTTTTCCACTTTCTCCATCCATATCCCACCCCTTCCTTTATCTTTCTGTCTCTCTGATTGGAATCACATGATACACCACCTAGAATTCAGCTCTCTCACATAATGTATTTTGAATACTTGTCATATAGTTCTCAAAAGTAATGTTTTAATGAATGCATGATGTTTCATTATGTTTGTATGTGTGTGTGTGTACGTGTGCTCCCCAAGTGTGTCTACACACAGATGCAGACACGTATGCGTGTGCACACATAGCTAAATGCATTGCTTACCATAGTAAGGGAGACATATGCTGGTCAGCCACAATCTCATCAAGCAGAACAGACAGATACTGTTATACAGGGTTTTGGGGAAGTGTGAAGTTCAGGGATTGGCAGCCTTTCAGGGGCAAAAGACATTGACGTCGACTCTAGAACTGTGGTTGTTCTAGTGAGACCGCTGTTGATTGGTTGGCAGTGAGAAACGTATTTATTAGACTGACTGGCTGACTTTGGGACGTAAGAGACTGTTGGTTATTGGTGGGCTTGCCAAAGCGTGTTCCTGGAAACAAGTTGTACTGATTGATAGAAAGGAGTTAAAACTGGTCACAGTGGTACTTGTCACCATGATTACCGAACAATCAGCGTTTTCCTAGGACTATGTGAAATGTTTGTAGTCTCAAAGCCATGGTGTGTTGATTATTTATGGTTTTCCTCCTATTGCGAATTGCACTGCAGACCCACCCCTGGGCGCTATGGCACCCCTCTGATGGGCGGCTTTGGCTCAAGGACCCTCCAATGGCCTTGCCAGGCTTTCTTAGAACTGCGCTGCAGTCTCAGGCTCTTTCACTCACCCGCCTTCCTTCCTGCTTTCTTTCAACCAGGGGCAGACGGATAGCACAGTCTGACGGACCTCCCAGCTTTCTGTGGCTCTCTCCTCCTTCACAGACATTTCCCTCAATGAATTACCAGTGTGTCTAATCCCATTTTGGCACAAGCTTCTTGGAGGACCCGGACTGACACAGGGCTAATGAGAGTGGTCTGAGGAAACTGTCACCCGGGAGGCAAAGGAGATGCCTTTTTCATCAATAAGCGGGGCATGGACAGTCAGCGTCGCACAGACAGCAGCCCAGTTACTGAAGATGGCACTTGTGGCGACCTGGAAAAAGATGCTGGGAGAAGGAATGGCTTTTGAGGGTGAGGGACGCAGGGGATTGGAATGCTGGACTAGAAAAGCCAGGGTTCATTGGCTAGGGGCACGTTGGCAGGACTCGGGACTTAACACCTCTAGAGGAAAAACACACTATTTTTCTTTCCCCTCAGGCCTCACTCACAACACTTGTGGCACCTGCATGTAGGTTTTCCACACAAAGCAATTCTACCACAGCAGCGGGTGTCCTACGATTTGATTTGGCTCTGACACTCTCCACCTGGAGTCAACATCAGATCCCACAGGCTGAGGGCTCGGTCCCACGAGACCGTCTCCCTTTAAACATCAACCATCAAGTGCCAGCTTGCCACTTGGACTTTTGAAAAATTGGCTATATATTGGGGTTCCCACAACCCCCTCCTTGTGTTTGGTAATTTGCTAGAACGGCTTACAGAATTCAGGGAAACACTTACATCCACTGGTTTATCACGTGATAGAAAATACAAACGAACAGCCAGATGAAGGAGTACATAGGGGGCAAGGTCGGGAAGGGCCCCGCGCACAGGAGCTCCTGTCCCTGCGGAGTTGGGGTGCACCACCCCCCCGCACATGGATGCGTTCGCCAACGCAGAAGGACTTTTATAAGGGCTTCATCATGTAAGCGTGGTCAATATTCTTGCAAACATTTCATATATCATTAATCACTTAATGCAATTGTAATGTAAAAATATAAAATGTTGTGATTATTGGTGTTGTCCTTTACAGCCACGACTGTGGTCTATCTTGGAGAGGAGTTGTTTTCCTGTCGTGGAGGTGCTTCTGGCTCTTCTGGACAACATTTTTCACACAGTACAGTAATCATGGCAACGCGCATGTATGTAAATGCACTACTTTGTCTCGTAAACATACCTCGAAAGGACAGTGAGTGACCTTCAGCGAGTTGCTTAACCTCTTTATGTCTGTCTCCTTCCTCATCTGCAAAGTGAGGATAACAACAATAGGAACAATCTCAGAGAGTTGTTTTGAAAATTAAATAATGTGGAATATGCGATGTGCTTAGAATAATGCCACACTTCCATAAGCACGTAGTGTCGGCTGCTTCATAGGTGCTGTTGTATTTACTTGATCAAGACGCTACATGGAACCTACATGAGATACTGCGATGGCTTATCCCGCGGCCATCAAGAAAAGCGTGGTCTTCAATCTGAGAAGCCCTCCAGTGGAACCATGTTCATGCCATCCCTTCAGGTTACTAGGAAGAGTCTCTTTGATGACCAATCAGGACAGGTAAACTGTCGGGATACGTAAAGCCCTGAGGTACCGAATGCACCACAGTAGCAAAGCCTGGTGTTTTCTCTATACTCCCTTTGCGACGGATTGTGCTGAGGTCCGAGCTGCAGGAGTGCCGGGTCTGGCAGTACCCACAGCGCCAGGAGAGAAAGATGGGGGAGGGGTACTCCTGCAGGGGCTTCCAAAGGCGCATCAATACAATTAGTGTAAAGGCAACAAAACGGGACTAATTAAGTGTCACGAACAGCGAGGGGAGTGTGAACAAAGTGAATCGTGATTACATCTGAGACAGATTGCTGCGCAGCTGCTTGGTTCCACCTTGGCTTTGTTGGCATAAAAAATTTCAGTGTCAAAGGGCTGGCACATCAATGCCCAACATCACTAATTAGTATTGGCCAGGCGTCCGAAGTCTGCTGGGTACTGCAGAGTGAAAACAACTCCTAGTGTTAAGATGGAAAGAGGACGGAGAGAAAAGGTCACTTTCCTTTTCACGTTCATTTCCCCCGGGGAGGGGAGCAGTAGGGGAAGCCGTGGATCTGTGTGGGCCTGTAGGGGCATTCTGACGGGGGAACGGAAACAGTCACCGGCCTGGAGATGCGGCTGACAGTTACGGAGCGCTCGCCGTGCTTCAAGTGCTGTCCCTGTACTTTCCACATTTAATGCAGGCGGTTCATCCTCACTCCCTAATGAATGGAGCTCGCATTGAGGAAGCACTTAGCAAGCCTCTGGCACTGTCTTATGTTCTTTTGTACACACTCTCATTACATCCTTAAATGGCCATTTTTTTTTCAGCTGAAGAAAAACAAATTCAGAAAGTGTAAATCAGTTGCTGAGGTCTCAGCACCAATAAATTGCAGATTCATGGTACCAACTCAGTCTTGCCTGACCCCCAAAAGTCATGCTATTTTTTTTTTACCACACTTCGTTCTTCTGATAATATTACAGAACCAGCCTCCAAGTTGAAACAGTAGATACCTTTTGTGAACACTACCTTTTTGTCCAGAGAATGTCTGTTTCCTTCTGGGAAGGGCTCGTTCCAGCCATGTAGGAGATACCTTCCGTATTCAGATCCTGCCTCATCAGACCTCGAACCTTCCCATAAACCAACTTTGCTCTCAAGCTACTTCAAGTTGAATGTCTGACACTTGCATCTAATGTGTCCCAATTCAACCACCACACGGTTTTAATGATGGGGCAGGGAACTAATTCACTCCTGGAGTATCACACAGTGTGATGGACAGATTACTGTGCACATGATGTGACTGTAGCAAGTTGGACCTTTTTCTGTGAATGGCGGACGGAAACCAGTCTCTCTGCTGTCTAGTTATACGTTTTCTGAGGGAAGCATGATTTGACCAGTAGTGTAAGGACACCTAGCCCTGGCCGGTGGCTCAATTGGTTGGAGTGTCATCCAGTGCACCAAAAGGTTATGGGTTCAATTCCTGGTCAGGGCACAGACCTAGGTTGTGCGTTTGATTCCTAGTCAAGATGTGTATGTGAGGCAACCAGTCAAGGCTTTCCTCTCTCCCTCTACCCTTCCTCTCTCTCAGAAACCAATAAACATATCCTCAGGTGAGGATTAAACAACAGCAACAACAAAGAAAATCTATTGTGTTGTCTGTTATACTGGGCAGAATAGTCATTTATTTTCATTCAGTAGAGACCAAGCAGATGCCTTATCTCTTTTACTCCCAAGCACAGGCATAATCGAAATTGTTTAATGGTAAATAATTGGGGCTGTAGGGGGAGTGGATTGGGGGAGGGTATTCTCAAAGGCATGATGTCTTTGAAGTCAAGGAATTGTGCTGAAGATAAGAGGATAAGACACACAGGTGCAAAAAGATAAGCACTAACACAGTTGGCAGAGCCATTCCACATCTTAGCTACTGTTTGGCTGTGTTCCAAAAGTCCATTGTAAAATTGACGGCACAAAACTTGCACTGTTTTGCCCTGGCTGGTATAGCTCAGTGGACTGAGTGCTGGCCTGCGAACCAAAGGGTCGCAGGTTTGATTCCCAGTCAGGGCACATGCCTGGGATGTGGGCAGGGTCCCCAGTAGGAGACGAGCGAGAGGCAACCACACATTGATGTTTCTCTCCCTCACTTTCTCCATCCTTGCCCCTCTCTAGAAATAAATAAACAAATAAAATCTTTTTTTAAAAAGTAAAAAGAGAAAAAAACAGAAAATAAAAAATATTTAACATTTTGGAATATTTTCCCATAGGGAAAATGTTATGTAAGGTCCTGCTCCTCAGGGTACCATCTATAAAAAACCATTTAACGCTGTAATATCACAAAGTGTTCCTAAGTGTTCGGCCCCCAAGGCCTTTGCCAGTCTGGTCCCTGTCCTCCTTGTCAATCTCTCAAATCCCCTCCTTACTCTGTCCACGGATGCTGTCTCACTGGCCTTCCTTAATCAAGTGCCTCCAATGCTCTAGTCCATCACAAGTCTTTCGTGCTCCCTAGTGCCTCCCCCAGACCGCCCTTCCCTGCCCCACTCTGCCTCGCACCTTCACTGCCCCTTCATGCTCCTTCCGGGTCCAGCTTAGATGTGACTTGCTCAAGAGGCTTTCTGAAGCTCAGACCCAATAAATCTTTCCTCCAAACACTACTACCGAATCTCCTGGCATGTCCTTTGTAGTCCGTACTGCACCAGTAGGAACTTATTTCATGTCTGTCTCCCGTCTCTGAGCCTGCGTCCTCCTCTGTAGATGGGGAATGCACCATGCAAGGTGGCTGTGAGGACGGAAGGAAATAATGCAAGCAAAGAGCGTGGCACCTAGTAGATTCTCCAACCCAACCATGTGGGCGCCTGTCCCTGGACGGGACCGGAAGGGCTCGGGGTCCGGCGCTGCCCTGTCCTTCACTTAGAAGCACCTGCCTGAGGTTGCTGCTGAAGTTTCTCCGTTTCCTGGGAGATGCTGAGCAGTTGCCGCCCAGCTGAGGCTGCCTGGGCATCATCATGAGATGCCCATGAGCATCTCTTCCAGTCACAGGTAAGCAGACATGTGCACCCAGCAGCGCATGGTGCCGATTTGGGTCAGCAAGCCCTAGCTCGCTGCTCACATTCAGACCAAACGGGAAGAAGGGCAAGCAGCATCTTTAAATGAAAGCCATTAAAAACAAGCAAAGCGCAGGCACACGCACACTTGAGGAAGATGAAACGACTAGGTTTTGACGGTCTTGGAAACGGATTAGCCATAACAATGAACCTACAAATAACCCATGTGATGTTTGGCCTTTCCAGGCGAGAGGGAGAGTCCGCATGCGTGTGTGTCTGCTGTGTGCACGTGTGTGCCTGCGTGTCCCGCAGAGCTCGTGGATGCCCTAGAATGGTCACTGGGGCGGATCCCCTGGGCGAGCCGTCCTCGAAATGCACGACTCTTCCTCATCCTTCCGGCTGAGGCTCCACAGCTGACAAGATGCTGTCGGACTGAATTAGTGACTCTGTAAACCCAGTTTCCATGGCTAAATGACTGGGACAAAAATCTCTGCACTTTCTTACATCCCGGGAGGCTTTTTCTGAAATATTTATTACCAGGAGGCAACATGGTAAGCCCAAGGGTTTGGAGATCTGGGTCGACGACCCACGAGGAAGCTATCACTGGCCAGCTGGGTAGTCTGGAGTCTCTCTAAAGGTCTCTTAGCCTCTTCCTTTTATTTGCAAAAAGTAGCTTAGAAAGCCTGTCTACTTCATAGGATGATGGCAAGGGGCCACAAAGTAATCAGTGTCTCAGCCCCTGAAAAAATGACAAACAACAGGGATTGTTTTTCAAATACTGTTCCAATTTATCTTTCTTACTTTTGAAGCCTTTTGGAAAGCTCTCTAAGAGTCTGTGACCTAGTAATCAACTCATATTTATTTGTGGGGAAGCTTCTGTAAATCAAAGGCATAAAAAGGGGACTCGGCTAAGGAAAGCATTTCCGCTCCCTGGGAAGACGGATTTCAGGCCCAGGAAGGGGAGCTGGGAGTCTGAGAAGGACTCTCAGGCCTGCTTACTTCCCTAAATGGCCCACATTGGTTCAGGCGCTGTGATGGAAGTCTCCGAGCCATCCTGTAGCCAATCAATTACGTCCGGCAGGCTGGCAATTTGCACTTGTTTCCAGAGATTTCTGTTATTTTCGTACCTGCAAGTTTCCCCTCGTGTCTGTAAGCATGGCATTTCCATATAGTAACTGACATGGCCTTGCACAGGGATAAAGTCCCCGTTGCAGCTACTGCAAAGAAAGGGAGCTGGACCGACAGGGAACTGTACGAGCTGAGGAAGCCTTTGCCTTGTCCCTGAAACAGCCTTTTATAGTGCTTCTCGCATGTCTGCCGCCCTCCACACAGAATCGCCAGAGCACTCTCTGAAAACCCAGATGCCTGAACCCCACCCCAGGCACACTGAGTCCCAGGGAAGGGACTCAGGAGTCTGTGTTTTTGGCAAACCCCTCAGGTGACTGAGTTGCCCAGTGTGGTCCAAGAAACAGTGGACAGGAGCCTTCCCTTAGACGGTGAGTGCTCAAAGCACCCTTGGTTATTGCTTCGGGTAACCCAGGGCTGGACCTGCAGGGGTGTAATGACTGATCACTTGGCCTCCTGCAAGCCTGTGCTCCTTAAATATGTGTTCCACACCGACTTTGAGGAGAAACACCTGGTGTGAATGGGGAAGACTTGTTTTTCCTGCCTGCAGCAAATCCGCTCTTGACCCAAACTTGTCAGCGTTGCTCTGCAGCAAGGTATTGCATGCGTCCATTTCCAGGGACATCCAGAATAGACAGATCTGTAAAGACAGGGAGTGGACTTATGGGTGGGGGTTGGGGGATTGAGGGTGGCAGCTAAGGGGACTGGATTTTTTGGGGGGTGGGTAACGAAAGTGTTCTAAGATTGATTGTGTAGATGGTGGCCCAGCTGAATAGACTGAAAACTGTTGAACTGTACACTTTATTCTTTAAAACATTTTATTTATTTAGAGGGAAGGGAGGAAGAGAGGGAGAGAAACATCAATGTGTGGTTGCCTTTCACATACCCCCAACTGGGGACCTGGCCCACAAGCCAGGCACATGCCCTGACTGGGAATCAAACCCATGACGCTTTGGTTCACAGGCCAGCACTCAGTCCACTGAGCCACACCAGCCAGGCTGAACTGTATACTTTAAATGGGTGAATTATATGGTATGTGAATGACATGTTAAGAAAACTGTTCTTTAAAAAAAAAAAATCCAGCCAAGCTTTACTCTGAAACACCAAAACCCTGTGGTTAACCACGCCCATTGATCCTTAGAAGGCAGCTGAGCAACTTCTGTTGATATTGGGGGTGGGGGAGACCCCTTCCCAGAGATTCGATAAACCATGCGTGGGCCCCCGATGTCTGTATTTTGGACAAGTGCCTCCAGTGATTCTGATGTAGGGCATATACACGCATATAATTGGAAATAGACCATTATATAATGGTCTATTTCAGAGACGATTTCCTCTATCGCTATCCATTAGCCCTGGTGCGAATCTGCATTTTACAGGTGAAATCCGTTCTCTTCTCAAACCTGACTTTGGGAGCTTACCTAAGTCGAGTCTCAGGGGAAGGAAGTAAAACGAGGATTAAAGGCTTTGCTGGCCTCCTTGGAGACACTTTGGTGCCAGTTTTATGAGAGTTCTTCAGTCGTCTGAACCTACGGTAGGATTGGGTCATTACGTAATCACCGGCTGCCTGAGATTTCCTGGCATTGGGGAAACAGTGAAGCTCTGGCTGCCTGAGTTCGAATAAGGTCTATGTTTAATGACTGTTACTTTACCTCTCAGCCTACAGGGCTGGAATATAGGTACCTTGGTTTTAGAATGATTCTGAAGAGTGAATGAAATAAACACTGTAGGGAACCTGGCACTACTCCCTGCTCAGTAAAAAGTAGCAACTATTACTGCTATTTAATGCCTCATTTCATGTATGTTACATTTCCTGTTTGGATTCTAAACTCCTCTGAGGACAGTCGTTTAATTCCTACACAGCTCTTAACATAGCGTCTGATATGCAAAAGCCCGGAGAGAGCCGAGGGAGGATTGTGGAGGACACCCACATGCTACCGGCTCAGGCTCCTCTTTCCCGGGAAGGTCTCCTGACCCCACCGTCCATCCGCAAGGTCACAGAACTGGGCTCCCGACAGCTTCTACAACAGTGTGACCTTACTCCCACTTGCCCCCTTCTCAGCCACAATCGGTTGCACTGGGGCAGGACACCCAACCCAGGCTTGGCCCTTGAGCCCCTTTCCTGGGAATCTGTAACTGGATCCTAGGGATTCCAGCCTGTGTCTCCAGGCCCCTTGGAAAGAAGATGCAAACCTAACAAAGTATGCAGCTATTTTCTAGTAGAAGCACAAAAACAAGGTCTGCCAGCGAGGTGCAGGCTTAAAACAGACGCGTTTGTGTTCCCCTGTAGTTGTGTGATTTGAAGTGTACTCGCGTGGTGGGATTCTGGCAGCCATTCATAATGCTTCTGAATAATATTTTAAGGTATCAAAAATGTTCCTATTATAATGTTAAGGCAAAAGAGATAAAAACAAAATTATGTAGTTTTCACAGTTAAAAAATATACATATATGCATAAAATACTGAAAAATACATAAAAATGTCAGTAACGATAAAGGGGTTGTGGATGATTTTATATGATTTTTTAAATACCTTCTGCCTTTTCAGGAAAAGTCTATGCAGGGCGTGGGGGGATCCGGGGGGAAATCTGGGGCAGACTAGAATAAGTTATCTTCTCCTTTCGCTTTAAAACAATTAAGCTCCACTGGCCTCCACTTTCTCAGAATTCTATTTTGATATCTGAGAAGGAAATTTGCACCCAGCTGTTAACAACTTACTAGGTCTCTAAGGGCGTTATTGAACCTGGGTTTCCAGAGAGAGGCATGGTGGCTTCACCCAGAAGTTCTCAACCTTTGGTGCCTCTCAGAGCTAAGCTAAACAGTTCCACCTTTAAATCAGTAGTCAATAGTGGTTTCCCAATTTGCACAAGAAATCATCATAGACAGACATTTCTAAAATTAAGTTTATTTTTCAACAAAGTTTCAATGAGAATCTTGTAGAGTGAACATCAGAATTAATGGAGAGCTTTATAAATATGGAAACACCGCTGCTCCATCTTCTAGAGAGTCTGATTTAATCGGTCTTTTGTGAGTTGTGGACAGCTATAGCTTTATTTCCTTTTTAAATGATTCTCATCTTTAGCCAGGATTTGGAACCACTGACCTAGTATATCTGATTAAAGGTACAGTTCTATATTCAGTTATTTTGTTGTTAAAAGCTTAGTATATCCATATTTCTTAGGACTTTAGACGGAGCGTCAGGATTTCCAAATGTCCTACTAAATGGAATGAATTTGGAAACTCTAGGCTGAACTCGCTGACCAATGGGAAAGAGACTGTTTGGAGACATCGCCCTCCAGTGGCAACACTGGGTAATTGCTTAGCCAAGCTATGGTTCACCCTTCCCATTGATTGTTTCTCCGCACACAGGCCCAAAGCTCTGACGCTGGCTTGGCAGAGCCTTCCAGGGAGTCTGCATCCCTTTCAGCCAATGGCTGGCTGGGCGTGGGCCTGCCCTTTGAAAGCTCCTTTGGGTTTGCCCTTTTCTGACATGTCAGCAACATGTCAGAGACTTGGAACCGTAAACTGGGACAAAGTTTGCAGACTGGCCCTAGCTGTCAGGATGACAGTGGTAGACAAAAGCTGCAGAGTTGCTTATTGCCCCTGGAATGCTGACCTGTGCCAGAATTATTCCTGCAACTTTATCAGAAGACATTACATCAATAGTCATAGGGCACGGGAAGGAGGGAAGGTACACATATGTAGCAAACAC
>PVKM010038988.1:0-13928 GCA_004027735.1 Carollia perspicillata | reverse complement strand
CACCACACGTGTTATACGACAGCCCTTGCTCCTCTGCACAGATGCATGTTTCTGGTGCTGCCAATCCAGTCTGAGTAGCCCTTGTGTGGATGAGGCCAGTTACCTCCCCTGCTCAGGCCAGTCATTTGCATGGATTGCTAGGTCTGTGTATTTGTTTTTAACTTGGAGAGGGAGGAAAGGCTCATGCTTGGGCCCCAGTATACTGAAGAGCACAGAGGGGGATGCATGGCACCTTTCTCCCACCTGGTCTAAGAGGCTCCATCTACAGAGACAAAGAACAACAGAGGATGAAGTGAGCTCCACAGACTTGGGCTACACATGGAGTGTTTTCAAGGCTCAGATGATAGAATAGGCCCAGAGGTGAAGGAGTGCTATGTCCCCCACTCTTCCACAGAGCAAAGAAGCCCAGAGACACAAAGGGACCTGGAAGGAAGGAGTTATCACAGGGACATCTGCTGGGCACAGGAGAAGTGCCTTCCTCAAGGGGACTTGAGGTATCAGGTCTTGAGGCGAAGACCAAGACCTGTGGGGGTGTTGCTGAGTGCCTTTACAATAGTCCTTGGGAGCCACAGAAATAACTGGGGGATAATCTGAGGGTGAATTTAGGACTGACTTAGATGAGTGGGTTAACAAGCTATTGGGTTGGCCAAAAGGGTTCTATTTTCTATAAGACGGCTCTAGTAGGGCTTAGTTGTCTTTAACTTCATTTGAAACAACTTTGTTAGATTGTATTGTGACAGCTTTCTTATCAGCAAGCATCTATAAAACAACTTATCAAAATTGGTAAATTTTTGTGTAACCATTTTAATACTGAAGATGGAAGAAAGATAAGCAACATTTTTGGCATATTATGTTTTATTATTTCAAAAAAGGTAAAAATGCTAACGAAATCCCCCCAAATGATTTGTGCAGTGTATGGTGAAGGTGCTGTGACTGATCAAACATGTCACAAAGTGGTTGATGAAGTTTTGTGCTGGAGACTTCTCACTGGACGATACGCCACAGTCAGGTAGACCAGTTGAAGTTGATGGTGATCAAATAGAGACGTTAACTGAGAACAATCAATGTTATACTACATGGGAGACAGTGGACATACTCAAAATATCCGAATCAAACGTTGAAAATCAAAACATTGGACCAGCTTGGTTATGTTAATCACTTTGATGTTTGGGCTCCTTATAAATTAAGCGAAAAAAACCTCTTTGACAATATTTCCCTATTTAAATGTAAGGAAAAGGTTCTGTTTCTAGAATAAATTGTGGCAGGCAATGAAAAGCGGATACTCTACAACTATGTGGAACAGAAGAGATTGGGGGCAGTCGAAATGAACCAGCACCAACCACACCAAAGTCCGGCCATCATCCAACGAAGGGGATGTGTACACAGTGGGGCTGGAAGGGAGTCCTCTATGAGGAGCTCCTTCCAGAAAACCAAACGATTCCTTCCAACAAGTACCGCTCCTAATTGGACCAGCAGAAACCAGCGCTCGATGAAAACATCCGCATTAGCCCACAGGAAACGCGCCGTCTTCCATCAGGATAGCGCAAGGCCGCGAGCTTCTCCGGCGGCCAGGCGAAGACTGTGCTGCCCGGCTGGGCGTGCCCAGTCCTCCGCTGCGTTCACCAGACACCGCACCTTCGCATTCCCATTTATTTTGGTTTCTACAAAATCCTCTTACTGGAAAAAATGTCAACATCCTGGGAGACTGCAAAAGGTACCTGGAACAGTTCTTTGCTCAAAAAGATAAAACGTTTTGGGAAATGGAATTAGGAAGTTCCCTGAACGGTGGCAGAAGGTAGTGGAGCAAAATGGTGAATATGTTGTTCAATAAAGTTATTGGCGAAGATGAAAAAATGTCTTTTATTTTTACTTTAAAACCGAATGAACCTTTTGGCCAACCCAGTTATACTTAACTCAGGTATTCCTGGTAGTTATTTTGTATCACCGGCTGGGAAGCCATGACACTTGTGTCCTAGGAAAACCGAAGAGCGCCGGGCCCCGTGCCTGCGGCTGGCGGGTGGGGACGGGAAATCCGCAGTAGGGAACTGAGCGTTGAAGGCTGAGTAGGGGTCGGCTAGGCTGACGCAGGCCAGGAGAACGTGCTCTTTCGGACTTCTCCCTTGCACCTTCCCACCTTTCCCCAACATTCACTGTCAGCTCCGTGCTGCATCGTGCCTTCCAGGTGCGCAGAGGGGAACCGGGCGGCCTTTGTGCTTTCTCTCCAGCCACGTCTTCTGGTAAGCGTGCCCCAGAAGTCCAGTGCAGACCGCTGAGCCCGGGATTCCCCACTCGGCCCTGGGTGGGGTTTAGGATTGTTCTCAAGTGCTAGAATTGGAAGTGGGAAGCCTTCTCTGTCCTTGGCTATGTTCACATTATGTATTTATATATGCACATACAAGGGAGAGTGATTCATAATAAATAGCAACACAGATTTGACTTAAGGGCCCATTGTTCTCCTTCTCCTGCCTGCTGGATGTCGTGGTTAGACTGCTGGGCATGGAGACTGGAGGGCAGAGGGCAGCAGGAAGCAGGAGCGGGGGCAGGGCGGGGCAGAGAACGAGGGGAGCTAAAATGAACCGACAGCTGTGTGGGGGGCAGAGACACACTTGAAGGACCTCCAAGCTAGGCATGAGTTGGCTCTCCTGGGGAGCCCTCAGATGCAAGGGAGTGACGGCGACTGGCCACAGTGATCTCTCTGTCGCTAACGGGAGGGTGGTTGGTGATTATTTTGACCAGAGGTGTCAGGAAGCACATGGATCTAGTAGACTGTCCGGTATGAAACAACAGGCTTTGGAACTTGAGCCCCCTTTCAATAAATCGCCTTTGCTCTTGCAGGTGGGGACCAGTTCGTTCCCTAGCAGGACTGCTGGTACACCATACTTTCCGCTTTGCTCTTTTTTCCTTCGCTCTAACACCATGTGGCCTTCTTTACATACATTCTTGGCGGTGGTGGCAAGCACTTGCCAAGATTAGAAGATGTTCCCTTTCCTCTCAATCCTCGGCTCTCCTGGGTTTGGAGGGAAAATAGTCAAGGAACAGTGTAGACTGTAGTGATCTGGGTCATTTCTCACACAGAACTACACAAACACAAACAAATGGCAGGAAGCAAAAAGACTTCATTTTGCTAAAGCAAAACAACTGTCTCTGTGCAGTTGCTCCACTGGTCAGGCAGTGAATGGCTCGCCACACACTTGAGAAGATGTAACCGTTTCCTGTTCAGTGAGCACCCTCCCTGCTGTTGCTGCACCGGCTCAGGGGGCCCTGAGGGCTTCCCATCCCTGCACTCAGGATCCCGCAGATCCGAGCTATGGACTGTGCTAATCTCCCCACCTCGGGTTCATATATATTCACTTGATGTGTGGAGGAATTAGAGAGTGCCATGTCGATGTGCAGGGTGAACATCAGCTCATTAAGCTTGCCAAGCGTCGGGCGCTCTGTGAAGATTAATTAGGAGCTCTGCCTTTTATGTGCTCTGTCATTCGGCAGACATCTCTGTTGCCGTGGAAGTTAATACTGATAATTAAAGCCAACCTGTCCTCTGTTTGGAGGCCGCTCCAGCAGGTGTCCTGTTCCCCACCACACAGACACACTTCTCTGAGTGATCCCAGCAAGCAGCAAAGGACAAAGAGGAAAGAGAGGGTGGGACCAGGGGCGGGGACTCCGTGTGGGGAAAGGGTGTCACTCCCAGTCCCAGCTGGGGCACTGGGGACACTCCCACAGTGCTCCTGCCCCGAACATCCCCAGAGCCTTGAATGTGTTTATATGAACTGGCATGATGAATTCAGTGGGAGAAATAATTCCTACAAATCCTGCTGCACTGAATTCAAATTGATTTCTTTCTGCTGTGCTACTGTTAATTAACTCAATGCAGGCTCCAGCATACAGACAGGTAAATGGTGTACATTTGGGGGGGGTGGCAGGACTCTAACCATCCAAGGCCAGCTAATATCAATGATGGCGTATTTGGGGCTGGCTTCTAGGATGGGGTGGCATTTTGGTTTTTTTTTTAGTAGAACAGTTTGTCTTGTTCACCCAGGTTATTTTTTAAGTGCCCCCCACCAAATGTTAAAAATGGTAGTTAGATTCCTAGACTAGCCCACACAGCTGTTTAACCCACACAATGCCTTCCTGCAGAGGTGGTTCATTGGCCTGCTGGAAACCCCTCCCTTTTTCCCGGTCTCCTAGCAGTAGCAGGCTCCGAACCCTGAGGAGGCAGCACAGCTCATTTGTCCCTATTGTTCTGCCTCATATTCTGGATGCGAGTGAACTGAATGGATTAAATATCATTCACAAGTCTTTCGTTCATTCTTCTTGGAGCATATACCTGGTGCCAGCCACGGTTCTAGGAGTTGGGGATACCAAGATGAATAAACCAGGGTTCCTGCCTTGAGGAAACCACAGTTTAATGAAAAAAATGACGAGGAAAATCAGCCATTCCAATGCAGCGTGACCTTTCTGTGCTCAGGGTCTGCTCCGGCCAGAGACGCTCCTAGCGAGAAAGAAGAAATCAGATAGGGCACCAGGCAGTGGTAGTCAAGCAACAGTTCTTTTATGGGGGACACTAATACATTCATAATTTTAAAGACCATGAGTTTTTGAAACATTTACATATACTCAAACTGATTTGATCCTCTTAACAGCTACTCGAGGCAGGATTGGTTTTTATTGTCACTGATTTTGTCCCACAAACATTCACTGAACGCTCACCATGCGAGCAATGTTCGCACATGCCCACCAGGCACTGTGCGAGGCTCCAAGGACAGCAGTGAACAACCCGGCTGCCCTTGCATCTTACCCTCTAGGGGGAGGCCAGGTTATCCCCACTTGTGAGTTACTGGCAATCGGAGGGCTACTTGGTGAGGCAGCAGCTGGTATCGTGTCTTCGGTGCTGTTGGCTTCTCCATCTTGTATCTCGACCACCGAAGCGAGGACACAATTGTCTGACATCTCCTCCGGCATCCGCAGATAACTTTGATTGTCCTATTTACAGCCCCATCCACAACAACGAACAGGTGTTGTCCCTAGATATGTAGTAGTGGCAGGTTTTCCGCAGTGCTTTACACCTAGGGAAGATTTGATTCCAGAACACTGGTTTAAGTGAGTGAATGAGGTAGGGGAAAACAAGCCATCGTGAAGGAAAGGGAACACTTCTTCTTAAACCCTAATACTAAAACCTTGGAAGTGCCTGATTTAACCAGCCTACCCTGTGCCTTATTATGGCTCATTCTCTCTGTGACTATTGTTTCATATTTTTAGCAATTATGGAAATTGTCAGGATGTTTGGAGTCATTTTTATTTTTATGGTTGATATATAGGTGAAGTTTGGATGGTGGCTTTATTTTGCCTTTATTGGAGCCCATGCAAAAGTGTTCTCTAATAAAAGTTCAACAACTGACCCTTCAAAAAAAGTATGCAAATATGTCTGCATATAAATTTATTATAAATTTTATTGTTGTAAAGGATGTGCAGCAGTCACAGACCCGGGGGGGATGAATGATATAAAAGACCCCCTTTTCTCCCAGGGTTCCTCGCCTGTAGTAGGTTCGCTTTGCCCGCCACCAGAGGAAAGATGTCTCTCGATGCCAGAGATTGGTGAAAAGGAAAGGAATTATTATTTATTTAAATGTCATACAGACTAAAGTTCTTTAGAATACCCACGAACGCACACAGTCCTTCTTTCTCCCTCTGCCCAATCCGGGATACCGTGTCTCAGGAAAGAACTAGAAGTCTGTGATTCAGTCTCCTGGCACCATCCACGTGACAAAAGGGAGCACTTCCAAAGTCTCATGGGTCCCCAAAAGATGTTAAATGGCTGCAGTGCCTGGGCTTAAATCCCAGCTCCAATCTTCCTCTGCAGCCTCATTTCCGGCTCCGCCCACAATTGGCCACAGCTGCCAGCACTCCGGGCAGGCGTGGCCCTGTGGTGTGGAGCCAATTTTCTCCAAGCTCTTCTGGACCCCATTATAAATCCCTATTTGGAGCCCCCCTCTTGGCTGCACCCTGTTACAACACACGATTTATAAATAATTATGAAAGGTACAATACTCCTTATTGTAAATTCTATATAGTCGATTAATGGATTCTTACAAAATACTTTGATTACTTTCTGTTGGACTCTTGCAACCGTAGTCAACCTACATACAGGTGCAATCTGACCTTGATTTGACAAAATCGAACTATAATATAAATAAATGTTTGTTCCTACTCAGTTCGGCAAAGTCACTCAAAGCATTGACAAGTGTGTGGAGTTTAACTGTGAATGTTGGCGGGTATTTTGAGTTAGATTAAAGGGAAAAATGAAGACATATGTAGGAACCTCATTCCTTTGTAAATATGTGACTTCTTCGCCGAATTGGATTTTGGTTTCTGGACACTAGAAGAATACATCCGCGACTGTTTGAGCTATGTACCATCAGGCACCTGCAGATGTGATACACATTTACGTTTAACCTGCATCATTAACATTTTCTTCAATCTAGACAAACAACAAAAAATAAATCAAGCCCAATTTGTAGCATTTCCCAATTTCTGTAGTGCAAATACTCCCATCATGGCTGCCAATGTGATACCACTGAACACAGAGCTGTCCAGAAGCACATCATTACAAAGTATTTCCAGGACACAGGCACACGAGTAGAAAATGACCTCAAGAACATAGATAATAAAAAATAGCAGTCAAATAATTAGAAAAGGATACCTTTATTTTTAGTTAAATATAAGAGTTTGTAATAATAGCTGCATTTAAAAGCTGGCTTGCAAAAATTCTGAAAATGTAACAGTTGACTCTCAACAGCTGGTACAGACTGGCTCCAGCACACCATCACCCGGTTTCGCTCCCATTTCGGTGGGAAAGATTGGTGTCTTATCATCCAAACTGTGACACTTGGCTGTTACAGTGAAACATATAAACACGTGCTCAGTCCATGTCTGTTTGATACGGGATGTTGAGCTAGCGTTCCCCCCAAAAACTGAGAAAAAAAAAAGCCTCGACAGCCTTGGCTTGAAGGATGGAAAAGCCGAGCGCAGCACGGAGACTGGGAGATTTTGCGTGTCTTTGGCAACTTGGCTAGCTTCACAGTTTTGCTGAATCGCTGAGCCTGCCACGCTCTGCTTGGAGTGAGGGAGATGGGCGTGACTTTATTTAACCTGCGATGTAGCTGGGGCTTGTGGTGCCTGTGCTGGAGCTTGGAAGCAGTTTGCTCTGTGTCACGGGGCCACACTGGCCTGGACTAATATTGGCAGCTGGAGAAAGGCAGAAGATACTGGAGAAGCGGCAGATGCAGCCGATTGTGGGAGGAGTCAGAAATGGGGTTAGGGAGGAGGCGCAGGGTGAAGATTTAAACTCAAGCGTAGCAGCCATTCTCTGCGTTTGGCCATGCGGGTTGAAAGGGCGCGGAGGGGTCCCACCAGCCCGCCGTGGGGCTCTCCCTCTCGCGCCCTCTCTCTTGGCCATGCAGCTTGGAAGGGAGAAGTAAACAAGCAGCTACGTAGCTTCTAGTAAGGAAGGAGGCCACGCGGCCTGGACTAGTAAGAAAGGAGATGCTGGTTCTGTGATAGTGCCTGCTCCAGCTGACTCCGGAGCTGCAGAGGACTTCCTGAAAAGATCCTGTCCTGCTACACCTGGGTTTTACCTGGACTATTAAAATTTATACCTTCCTGAGTTTCACAGCACATGCTTCTCTGGACTGTAATACGGAGACTGATGGACACGTACCCCAGATCCTGAAGGAGACAGCTGCTGCGTGAGGATGGTGACTTTGGTACCTTCCAGAGGGACTGGAGAGATGTTTGCGCAGCCAGATTAAGACCAGATACAAACATGGGAAACTATTGGTATGTCTGTGGCTAGAAGCCTAGTGGGGAGCATGGGAAGTGCTGGGGCTTGTGAGAAAGGAATGCTCGAGCTGAGGTGCTCTGAGCCCCCTAAGGTTGGAATGTTGTAAATGAAGACCTCCTTCCAGCGTTAATTGTTGGGTCATTCACCAAGGCACCATGTGAATAGACCCTGGTCTGCTCAGTAACATGTTGAACGGATGAAGACTTTTCGGAAAATACCTACTTGCTATATCAAAGCGTGCTCTTATTTTTTTTTACAAGATCATATAACCAAATGTAGAATACCTGAGCTAGCAGACACCATACCTACTGCAATCAGCCCCTTTCCTCCGCTGCGATATGATTTTCAACCTTTCCGCCAAAGGCACAGCTTGCATTGTAAAACTTGGCCCCCACAATGTGATCTTACGTTGTTCGGTTTGGAAATATAACCCAGAACAAAGCTAATGTTAAAATGCCACCGGGCTCCTTGGGCCCGGATAGCAGATGAGCACCTGCTAATGGGCTAGCAGAGGTCTGGTCTCCAGGGACTTCTCACCAGCTGCCACAGGAAGTTGATGCTGGGAGGTGCTCACCTTTATCCTTGCAATTAATTAGGGGTGGGGCCTCCCAAGTCGTGCTTTTGATTCACAAGAACCGAACGACTTCCCCCTCCTGCCTGCTCCCCTCTGCGGTGTTTTCGTTCTGTGAGGGATCTGTTTGTGGGTTTAGGAGAGCAGCGGCAGAAGGCAAGCCTAGAGCCGTGTGGAAGTCACTGCTTCAGGAAACCAGAGGAAGGCAGCGTCCATCAGAAGAGCAGGGACACACTGCACCAGACTGTTCCTTCGGCATTCCTTCCTCTTCACTTATTCTCGCTCACTCATCTAATTAATAAGTACTTAGTGCCTACCTCAAATCTGAGCCATGTGAATTTTCAGATATGTAAAATTTGAAAACTGACTCTACATTGACTCTTCCTTACAGAAAAGTTAAAATCATATTTAGTACATTGCTTTTTAAAACTTAATTTATATAGTGAAGAAAGCTTTCATTTTCATAAGGTTTGTGCATGGATTTGGATGGGAGTGTAGAGACAAAATGTGGCTTTAGACACATTGCATTAGAGGCAAATTAGTCGACACTTCTTGTAGGGCTGCCTGCCCCGTGGAAATGCACGGCCGAAGTGGAAGAAACCAGACGAGCGAGGCAAGCCCTTTGATGAAGAATATGCTATTCTGGAAAAAGCAACTCTGAGGTCTTGAAATCTTGTCATTTTTTACAGTGTCATGTTAATTAGAATCTATACTTTTGGAAATGTAGACTATTGTTCGTGCTGTACTTTGCCTCTGAATTAGAGGGAGCAGCACTGCCCTGGGACCCGGACAGGGGTAGCCAAGGTCAGGCTTCTCCGCTCAAACCATTTTCCACCTCCTTTTGCACTGAGCAAGCCCCTGAGATGCTAAGATTTGGCTCTGAGCCTGACCACACAGAAACATAATAGAAGGAGAGCAGGCTGAGGTGGGGGTGGAGTGGGGGAGGTACGTGGGTGGGAGGCTTCTCACCTGGAGCTGGAGAAGGCGGAGGGTCGGAACAGCATCCAGAGGAGGCCTGCCCTGCCTGCACCTCTTCCGCTCCACTGCCATTCCCTGGTGAGCACACCTCACACGCGCCACTGGCTTTAACCCAGACATCGCTCCCCTGAGTTCCACACATTCGTGGCCAACTTCTTACTGGACAGTTCTACCTCATGTCCTGTCATACCCCCTCACAGTTGGTGTGTCTAACACTGAACCAGTGAAAGTGGACTCTTTGTCTCCCCGTACCTCTCCCCTAGTCTTGTTCCTCTTCCCATGCTCTTAGGAAAGTGTCCCCCTCCCTCAAGCCTGTTGGGTCCTTCTCAGTATCTCCACAGTCTCTCTCTTTTACCTTCTCCACTGCCTCTGGCTTGACTCAGCCCTCATTATCAGTCACCTATATTGCCACAATGTCCTCCTTTGCAACTGTCCTGCCCGGAGTGGAGCGTTTCCAAACATCCTTGTCACAGAGATCTCACCACGGCCCTGCGCTTGCACAGGTGATCCCTGCACCAGCAAAACCAGCATCACCTGGAAGCCTGTTAGAAACGCAAGCTTTCTCTTAGTGGGGATCCAGTCTGACGGCAGAAAGCACCATTAATTCGAATAAGGAAATTTTAATTTAACAAATGGGTGAATGGAACAATAAATTCCATGTGTCCATGCAAAGGAAACTTACTAAGAAAAAAACCTGAATGAATCACGAAGGTATTTAGGCTGAGTGAAAGACTCATAACTCCAAAGGTTACATGCAGTATGATTCCATTTCCATTATTCTGGAAAAGGCAAAAGTATAGGGGCAAAGTTCAGTGACTGCCAGTGGCTAGGAGGAGAGGAAGATTTGACTACGAAAGGGCAGCTTGAAAGATATTTTTTCGAATCCTCTATCTTGATTGTAATGAAGGGTACACTTTTCTGTACATGTATTAGTGCTCAGAGAACTGTACACCAAAGCATGCCGTGTGCACTGTATTTAAATTAAGAAGTAATAGTAAATAAATAAATTAACAATGATAGTCATGAGTTATAAAACTCTGAATAAAATTGGAAAGTATGAGTTCATATTGATATAAGTAAGCAAACAGAATATACCTTTCTTAATCACTTGCTATGAAAGGAGAAAGATGAACTATATGGTGGAGAAGCCTGGCCGATCCACTTTAATACAGTGATCAGAGTTAACACCATCAGGGATGGATGAAAAGGAACCATTTGCTTTCTGACCAGATGCAACGTTCATGATGCCAACAAGGCCAGCTGTGGGGGGCTCCGCCCACAGAGCCCCCGTGTCCACCACAGATGAAAATAATGCTACCAAAACATGATCTTCTTTGGGAGGAAAGGTGGCCAGCCTCTCAAAGGAGAAGGGCCCTGAGTCCTTACCTCAAATGGTACTTATTAGGTTTGTAACACACAGGGATACAGGTAACGCTCATCAATCAATGTCAGGCAGCAAGGATCAAACAACAGATAATATTTCAAAGAAATCTGAGGGCTTAATATGAATCAGTGTCTGTCAGGTAAGGGGGTTGCAAAAACTTTGGGAGACATACTCGTTTCCTGCCTGGATCCTTATTATATGGATGAGAGCACTCTTAGCAAAGCAGGCTTCACAGGACTTTACAAATTCTTTCTTATGCCCATTTACCCCAGAACCAGCTCTAGCCGGCAGAGGGCTGTACCCCCTCTCCATCAAGATTCAGGCTTAAGTGGATTAGAGCCTGGAAGTGCTTCTCCCAGATGGAAAGGGGACTCAGGCTATGTAAAAATAGCCAGGGGGATGAGGGTCTTTTGCCCCAACTTTGCTGCAGCCCCCCTGCAAGTCCTACCTTGATGGCCTTCCACATGATCATGTCTGGCTTGGGTTGCCCCTCCTCTGAGGGGTAGTACCCATCATGGATAACCGACCAAGCATTGGGAGCTGGAGATGGCAGAAGCAGCACTCCTGCCAGGGAGATAAGCTTTGTTTCCTCAGTGGCTCACAGTCTGGAGGTCGCTCACTCAGCCTTAGCCACGGCGGGTTGTTACAACTCCTGAAACCAGGCAGAGCGGTTCCCAACAGCCAGCTTCATGGGTGTCTGATGTTTGCAGTCAGTAGCGCAGGTCCCCACTCTTGGTTTATTATTCTGCTGTTGCCATCTTGAAATTCTTAATGTCTTTAAATAAGAGATTTGTATTTTTACTTTGCAATGAGCCCTGCAAGTGATGTAGCTAGTCCTGAACACAACATCACTTTGTGATATTCTTACCAAAGATCATGATGAATCATCAAACCCAAGTCAATAGGCAGGCTACAAGATCTTTGCCCATACTCTTCAAAAAGTGTCAAGGTCATGAGAATCACTGAAAGACTGAGGAACTATTTCATGCTGAAGAATATGAAAGACTCATGACAAATAACTGCAAGACAAGATACTGTATGGCGTCCTCTGCTGTAAAAGATGTCATTGGGACCAGTGGTGACACTTGAATGGCATCTGAGGATTCAATAGCAGTAATGAACTAGTGTTAATTTCCTCACTTTGGGGCTGTTTTGTGGTTGTATAGGAGAAAGTTCTGGTTGCAGGACTTTCAAACTTAAATATTTAAGGGTGATGGAGCAACTTACTCTCAAATAGTTCAGAAAAAGATGTTCTTTATATTCTTTTTGCTGCTTATCATTATCCTTGAGATTATTTTAAAAAAGAGAGTGACGAGGAGGGGATAGAATTCAGGGAGAGAGAGGATCTCTCTGATAATGTGGTATTCCTCTAAAGATGTGAACGAAGTGAGGGAGCAAGCCACTGGGTATCTGCAGGAAGAGCATTCTGGGTAAAGGGAACAGAATGTGCAAAGGCTTTGAGGAGGGGCATGCCTGGGGAGTTTAAGAAATAAGAGGCCAGTAAGGTTGACGCACAGTGACAGGATGGGAAAGTGGTAGATGATGAGGTAATTGGAAAATGAATGGGATGTAATGGGGACCAAATCAGAGTCCTAGGAGGGATTTGGGGTTTTGTTCTCTGTGCAGGGAACACAGGGGAGACACATCTGCACAGGAGTGGCATCGCCCCAATTATGCTTTACGAGGATCACTGTAAAGCCTAATTGGTTGCTGTGTGGAGAATAAACTATAGAGAAGCAAGATTGAAATCAGCTGGGAGACTATGGGAGTAACTCATTCTCTGATGGATATTTGAGCTGCAGGGACCTCCAGTAAGGTTTGGAACAGCCACTGACTGGTCCCCAAGCACAGAACACTGGGCTCATGCAGCAGGAGAGACATCTGACTGCTCCCTCCACTCACGCCAGCTCCTGTTGGAGGCCTGCCAAGAGTTGCCTGGCATGGGGGCTGCTTGCCAGAGGGCAGGTCTGATCATAACTTGTCAGGAAGGTTGAGATGCCAGCTGGTCACATTTTTAATCTCATTTTTCTATTATTTGGCACGTATGTTAAAGTGTCCTTTTAAATTAATTATCATAGAACCAAAGACAAGTTCAGAGAGGAATATTGTAACTGTCAGATCTCATTTCCTTACTTGGGGCTGCCTGAAATCCACAAGCACTTTTGTCCTGAGCAGAAGGCCCTTGAATGAAAGGATCTTGAGATTTGAGATCGTCCCAAAAGTGAAGAAATCTGTGTGTGGACCCCTGATTTTTGACCCCCAGAGAACCTTGGTGAAGAATGATTCCAGTCCCTTCTCTATCTGGACTCACCAGGTGAGTGATAATTTATAGGTTGATTAGTTTTGTTTGCTCCAAACTTGCTCCTAAGAGCTCCTAAATAATGTCCCATGAGAGAAGGACCTGGACTTAGGTCCAAGGAGCTGTGTTCATCCTGATTCGGCATCTTGTGTTCATCACAATGAACTCGGCAACTGACACCTTCCTCCAGGTCCTTCTCTCCTTCTTGGAGCCCCCAGTGATCTCAAGGACATAGCTAAAGACACTATGGCATTTCTTTTGTGTTTATACAATGATGTTTTAGTCTATTGTGTGATTCTTTTTAACATAAATATACACTTGTGGTTTGCCACTTAAAACACACATTTTTTAAATCCAAGGACAGACTCACACCCAAAGAGCAGCATTGAAAATGTTTCTCCCCTACCTGTAATACACACATATCTATATTAAAGTGAAATTCACATGTGGCCCTAAGCCTCTAGGATAGTTAATTCCCAGTTTACAGAGCAGTGACCTGCATGGTTAGAGGATGATTTGCTGTAGGACAAAGCCAAAGCCAGTGACCTTGGCAATGAGGCAGCTAGTTAGAGTTGAGTAATTTCCAGGTCAGGACTCAGGATGAGACTCTGCCAACCAGGGCTCTTCTCCCTAATTTCGTTGGCTTGATAATGACTGAACTGGTTCTTATTCAGCCCATGATGCTTGTTCTTATACTCACTGTGTACAGAGGTTTAATTTCAAATTTTGTTTGAAGAGATTTATACCATTCAAAGAGTAGAGGTGATAATACAATCTTCTTTCTTAATAATTTCTGGGATTACAACTCTGAGCAGATAATACATTTAATTCTAAAAATGCAACAAAAGAGCTAAGCCTT
>PVKM010038987.1:0-13911 GCA_004027735.1 Carollia perspicillata | reverse complement strand
TGAAGAAATAATGAGCAATATTGTATTTTTTTATTTATACATACCTATGTCATTAATGAAAACCTTGGATATATGATGGGCCTGAATGTGTTTTGCCTTTTTAAACTGCTGCTCTTCATGATTATGTTTAGAGAACCAGGCATTTATTTCTTATTTAAATTTTGTTATAAAATTTTAGTTATATGTGTTTATTATAAAAGTAGAAAATTAAGAAAAAGGAAACACCTAAAATTATTAATGCCTCTGGACATTGCTAATTTAAGGAGGCTCTTTATACATATTTATGTTATGGGAATATGGTGTCACACTTGATATTAGAAACCACTTGTTGAATGATGTTTGTCAACTGGAAACTACAAAAAGCAAGGGTGTTTTCTGAAGGTAAACACTGCTCAGTCTTTGAATTCCAAAGGTGAACATCCTTAAACATTCTTTATGACCAGTGGCCAGTCATCAGAAAACATGACCTTCGAGCTGTCCCCCCTTTCCGACTGGCCTTGGCCCTTGTGTAACTGGGGGCACCCCAGAGCTTCACGGGGGTTGCTGGTGCTGCCGCGTCGCTGTGCTGAGTCTGTGGGTGTGCCTCACTCAGAGTTTTGGTGGGTGATTACTGAAAAAAGAGTGTAGAAAAATTAAAGAGTGGAAATGTTGTTACGGCAGAATTGAGAATTGTTTTTCTTCTTTTTAAAGTCCCTGATTATATAATAAACAAGAATAACTTGAAGAAAAAATAACCATACATTAAAGTGATTGGAATTGTAACTATTTTAATTCTTAAGTTTTCGACTTATTGATATAAAACCTAATGGAATCCATTATTTTTTGTTTGTCCAGATCATATTCATTTCTGTCAAAATAAGAATTATCCAAAGCATCTTACATTTAAAATTGATGGTACAAAATTATGTGATGATGCCAAAGGCGTTTCAAAAATACTGTCTTCTCTTTTAAGTTGAGGAGTACACTTTACTTATCCTCAAAGCCACCCAATGGAGTCACTGTTTTCATTCCCATTCACAGATGGGGCGCAGGGTGGCCAAGTGGAAGAGCCTACACTCAGGCCCTGCCTTCCTGGCTCCTGAGCCCAGACCTCCCCTTCCCTGTTTTACCTTGCATAGCTTCCTTGCGGGTGACCAGACTAGGCAATATGTGTATTGTGGTAATTTACGTATGTTGAATTTTACTAATGTGTGAGATTGAATTTTAATTATTCTGATTTTGGTTGAAGGGAATGAGCTCTTTTAAATGATTGAGAAAAATGTGATAAACATTTTAAAACTCTGTTAACTCTTCAGCATCATATGCCAGAAGTTGCTGCATTTAAGGGAGGAAAAGGTTACTTTTTCTTTAGGTAGTCCTAGAAAATATCTCCTACTTCAAACCTGGAGTTTTCACATTTTTAGAATTTAACCGTAAATTACTTGTCCAATGAGGCTAAGAAGTTATTAATAATTTGCTAAAATACCACAAGGACTATAGAAATAGCTAAGCTGGATCTCCTTTATATTGTAAATTAGTAGGGAGAAAAAAGTCCCAGTTTCATTAGGAAGTGCAGGATTCCATGAATGAAATTTTCTGAAG
The DNA here is from genome assembly GCA_004027735.1 of Carollia perspicillata. Taxonomy (NCBI): domain Eukaryota; kingdom Metazoa; phylum Chordata; class Mammalia; order Chiroptera; family Phyllostomidae; genus Carollia; species Carollia perspicillata. The sequence goes on along the minus strand of PVKM010038987.1, from coordinate 12,330 downwards.
GATGAAGGTTCAATGCCAGGCCTATTTTTATGTTAATTATTTTGTGGAAAGTGTTTTAAAACTTTATTTACATGCCAGCGCCTTTCCAAATACTGCAGTTATTAGCCTCATTTAATAGTTCCATGATGATTCAGTTCATCTTGCATGTACCCACTGCTGAGCTGCTTTTGCCTGTCTCCTGTGGTCCAACCCCCACCAGACATCAAACGAACCACTTTTTGTGTACGTTACTGCTTCTGCACCTCTTTGGGTGAGACCAATGAGGCTGTGGAGAACAGGCAACTGACTTGGAGTAAGGATCTCTTTTGGTGATGAAATTCTTGGATTTTGCGTAGCTGTTTTAAGCTCTTTGGGAAACTGGCTTTTTGGTTTTTCTCAGGAGGAGTGAAGTTGCTGAATGACTGAGTTTAAAGTAAATAGATGACAGCTGTGGAATGGCTGGGGTGGCGGGATTGAGCAAAAAGGAAAAAGGATTTGAGATTACTGGCGGAGGGGAGTATTAGGGGACTAAATGGTAACAGAAAAAAATAAAGATTAGATAAAAAATAATATGGTAAGTGGATGTTAAATGGGTATACTATCAATTTTCCTAATTAATTGGTTTGTGTTATTTTTTTATTCAAGGGTAGATTTTTTAGTGTGAGTCTGAATGAAGAAATTTTGAGAAGAGGCCTTGGCAAAACTGTTCTGGTTAAAGGGTTAGATTATGATTCTAAAATCTATTGGAAAATACACAGAAACTTACTTAAAGCTGAATTAACAGCCTTAAAAAAAGGAGAAGGAATATGGAAGGAAGAATTTGAAAAAGAAAGTTATTTGGAAAAACTCAAAGGCTCCTGGAGAGAAATATGGAAAAAAGACAGTTATTTAAAAAGAATTGGATCAGATTTCAACCTGAAAAAAGAAAGTTATTATGACAAATTTAGAAATACTTACGAAGCATGGAAAGACAACTCCTTGATCCTGAAGTTCAGAGAACTTAAGAGTCGCATACACTTTCGTAGGAAAGGGTGAGGTACTCCTGGAGAGCTGGAGATGACCTGCTGTGAGGAGAGTAAACTGTGGAAACATACGGATATTTTTCATTGACTTGAAATGGGATTCCTTCCCTCCCCCGACATGACCAAGTCGTATTCTCATGGTATTTAAATATTTAAGGGATAAGTGTTATAAAGATGATAGCAGAATAATTTAAACCAATTGTGATTAATGTAATATACTTTTAAGACAAATGAAGCATTCTAAGAATTTATTGGGTTGGAGGATATATACACGTAGTGCTGATCTTCGAGGAAAGAGTTTAACTATGGGTTGTATTACTTTTAGTTATTTTGGACAGCCATATTTAATTTTCGTTTAAAGAGAACAGTCTTCCCGCTTTATCGACTTTGATTATTTATAATAAAGGAACTGTTCACAACTCACGTCTGAGGCTGCTCTTTTCTCACACCTGGTTTCTGTCTGTGCATCTGGGTCAGTGCTCCTGGAGAAGCTCACTCCGACTTTTCCCAGCAACGGAGAACGGCTGCCTCACCCTGTTACTGCATGAGGACAGACTCTTTTATTTTTGAAGGTTTTATTTATTTATTTTAGAGACAGGGCAAGGGAGGGAGAAAGAGAGGGAGAGAAACGTCAATGTGTGGTTGCCTCGAGGGCCTCCAACCAGAAACCCAGCCTGCCACCTCGGTCTGTGCCCCGCGTAGGAATCGAACTGGCAACCTTTTGGTTTGCGAGAAAACGCCCCACCCACTGAGCTACCCCAGTCAGGGGAGGAGTACAAAATCTTGAAGATAACGATGAGGGGGATAATCCTGAGGATAAAAAAGTGTGTTTAGGATGGCAGCAGAGAGCAGAGAGCATAGAGATGCCTTATGACATTGTTAAACTCCTAAAGTAGCCAACACTTGAAAGGTCGGTCATCCAACTTCTCAATCACGTGAAATAGTAAATTCGTTTATTTTAAAGCCAGTTTGACTTGGTTTGAGGATTTGGCGGAAACACGTACTTGCTGCTAAAACCATGCTGACAGTGCACAGCTTCTTTGACAATGTTGGTGATAATCCCCTAACATCCACAATGTCCACGTTTTTCTTAATGACTTGTGATCCTGATAAAAGTCAGAGGTATCATGTGGTCCAAAGAGTCGGCTCCTGTGAGAATCAACAATACAGAATGAGAAGCTTACTGTAGCTGCCTGACTCCCCCTGGTTAAAACAACAAAGCAGCCCTGGCTGGTGTAGCTCAGTGGATTGAGCTCTGGTCTGTGAACCAGGTACGTCGTGAGTTCAATTCCCAGTCACGGTACATGCCTGGGTTACAGGCCAGGTCCCCATTAGGGGGCATGTAAGAGGCAAGCACACACTAATGTTTTTCTCCAACCCTTCCCCTCTAAAAAAATAAATAAAATCTCAAAAGTATATAACAAAGCATATTTCCCAACATTAAATGAGGTCACAAATTTTTGAAAGATTCTTTTTTTTAAGTTGATTTTATTTAATCACCTTTGGGGAAGATTAGAGGTTATGTTACCGATTCAAGGTTTGTGCGCCTGATGCTTCAAAAGGCCAATATTCAAAATGTCAACTTGGAGTAAGGAAAGGTTTATCGATGGAGAAAGTGCCAGCTTGTGAAGATGGGGCCTTAACGCTTCTGCAAATCCATGAGAGCCCAGGCTGCTTTTATATGATGGGAAGGGAGAGCGGGCCAGGTAAGAGGTGTGCGACACCTGGACCCCAACAGAGGGCCCAAGGAAGAGGGTGAAATCTCTAAATCTTGTTCCCTGGTCTCTGATCCCGCTGATCTGAATCTGGTCTTCAGGCACCTGCAAATTTTTGCCAGAAGCTCAGGTCTCAAGCAGAATGCCTCTAATAATTAGCTTATCTGTAATTACATGCAGGGACTATTTTCCTGAAGGCCGTGGGAGAAATGAAGGCTAGAATTAAGTTGGAGTCAGAGAGATCACAAGCATTTCACTCTTGTGCTAGATTCACCTGCTAGATTCTATGACCTGGGCCTAATGCCTCAGTAGCTTTCTGTTTTGTTTTAAGGGGATGTTTTATTTTTATTTACACTGAAATAAATATTTTAAACTAGTTTTGTAGCAACCTCTTGAGCCATTCGCACTTCCAGTTTGCCTCCCAGTGATGTCAGATCCTGGTTCTCACTATAATTAGTTCTGATGACCTTCACCAGCTCAGCCAGTGGACAATTGTCTTTCCAGTTAAGGCAGGTGAAGGTGAGGCTGGTGCAGGTCTTTCTATGGACTGGAATGGTCCAGTCTAACCTTTCCCTTGATGCTGTAGTAGGGAACTCTGATTTTATGGACAAGGCGGACAAGAAGAAAAATAGATCAATGGGACTTCGGTCATGTGCAGTCGCCGTGTGCTGAATTTTCTTGCTCTCCAGGTAAAGACTGGCGGTGTTAATACCTCCTCGAAGGTTAGGATGAATCCCATTGGCCAGCAGCTTTCATCTGGGCCAACGACCCTGCTTTTCTGTTTTTCTCTCTGGGGTCTATATATTGTAGACAAGCTTGCTTGATGGCCCAAGGACAAAGTGCTCTGGATAATTGCAGAGAGGCTAGATCTTTGTCATTGGGGCTGTTTATAACAGGGCCTTTTGGAAAAGTGGGAAAACCCCTTTCAGGCTGAAGTTCTGACCATAGTCCAGGTTCTTTGCCTTGTTCAGGTAGAGAATTGACTACTTCTTGGTCTTCCTCCTGTCTTCAAACAGGATCCGTGACCGTCTTTTCCCCTTGGCATTTGCATATCTAGAACCTTTTATTTTAAAATATATATTTATCAAATGAATTTAGTTCTTAATTTTTCTAAAGGATTGGATTTTTATGATCCTTATCAATCTGTTTTCTTCTAGATCCACATTTCCTTTTTCAGGTTTTATTTATTTATTTAGTTAGTTATTTTCCAATCATACTTCTTACATAGGAGCTGTTGACAGCAACACCCTTTATCCTAAGTAATGATGGACAAAACTTGGGAGGAGAGGGAAAACTACGTCCATACGTGTGATCTGGCACAGTTGGGGGTGGGCAGCCGAAAGCATATTCTAGCAACATCCAGAAAGGGGAAAAGAGACAACCGAGTGTCCTTACAATTTGCCTTCTGTTTGCTGCACTGATGTTTCTGTTGGTTCCTACTGTGAGACAGGTGTCTAGATGCTGGCTCCGCTCTGACACATTTGGTCACAGTTGTTTCCATGAGTGCTCTCTAGGGGTCCTCTGTGTTGGGAGATTCGTACCACTTCCTCTCCTCACCTACTTAACTCCCAAGGCAGTCTGGTCTGTGGTCTTTCAGTTCTGGATTCCTACCCTCCTGGACGGCAAGGGCACTGAGTTTGCTTTTGGAAGGTGACTGGACTTAATCACTCCATTCAGGGTGTGTGTGTTGGGAGGAGGGATGGATCAGCAAGTCTGTTTCGGCCCTGCCACTTCCCATGGCATTAGTTCAACTTAAAGGAATGTCCTGTATTTTTACACGAAGTGTACTGATGGGAATGCAGGCTCTCCACCACGTGCCTCCTCTCTCTTGCTTTCCTCTTTCCTTGTGCTTCTTTCTTCCGGTATCAGGAATGTGAGGTGCTGGCAGGTCCAGTAGTTTAGCAAAAGTCAAAAGAGATAATCACTGATTCCCCACTTAAACAGGATGTGTGGCACCCTGGGTCTCCCAGAGAGGGCAGTGACGTGCTAACGTCAAATCCCCCTCATCAAATCCCCACCTCCCTGTGTGAGTGGGAGAGGGAAGGGGTGGTTGCTGCTCCGCACACCCCTCCTTACTCCAGGGTCCCTTAGGTCTCTTGGTTGTGAACCCTTTTTTAAAAAAGTGTATTGATGATGCTATTCCAGTTGTCCCATTCCCCTCCTTCACTCTCCTCCACCCTGCACACCCCCTCCCACCCGCATTCCCCACCTTTGGTTCATGTGTCATACTTGTAAGTTCTTTAGCTTCTACGTTTCCCATACTATTGCCCTCTCCCTGTCTATTTTCTACCTACCATCTATGCTTATTCTCTGTACCTTTTCCCCAACTCTTCCCCTCCCCCTCCTCTGTTGCTAACCCTCCATGTGATCTCCATTTCTGTGGTTCTGTTCCTGTTCTGGTTGTTTGTTTTTGTTTTTTGTTTTAGGTGTGGTTGTTAGTAATTGTGAGTTTGCTGTCATTTTACTGTACATGTTTTTATCTTCACTTTCTTAGATAAGTCCCTTTAACATTTCATATAATAAGGGCTTGGTGATGATGAACTCTTTTAACTTGACCTTATCTGAGAAGCACTTCAGCTGTCCTTCCATTCCAAATGATAGCTTTGCTGGATACAATAATTGTGGATGTAGGTCCTTGCTTTTCATGACTTGGAATACTTCTTTCCAGCCCCTTCTTGCCTGCAAAGTCTCTTTTGAGAAATCAGCTGACAGTCTGATGGGAACTCCTTTGTAGGTAACTGTCTCCTTTTCTCTTGCTGTTTTAAGATTCTCTCCTTATCTTTAATCTTGAGTAATGTAATTATGATGTGCCTTGGTGTGTTCCTTCATGGGTTCAACTTCTTTGGGGCTATTTGAGCTTCCTGGACTCCCTGGAAGTCTATTTTCTTTGCCAGATTAGGGAAGTTCTCCATCATTATTTGTTCAAATAAGTTTTCCATTTGTTGCTCTTCCTCTTTTCCTTCTGGTACCCCTATGATTCGGATGTTAGAACATTTAAAGATGTCCTGGAGGTTCCTAAGCCTCTCCTCATTTTTTGAATTCTTGATTCTTCATTCTTTCCGATTGGATGTTTCTTTCTTCCTTCTGGTCCACTCATTGATTTGAGTCCCAGTTTCCTTCCCATCACTATGGGTTCCCTGTGCATTTTCCTTCATTTCACTTAGTGTAGCCTTCATTTTTTCATCTAATTTGTGACCACATTCAACCAATTCTGTGAGCACCCTGATTACCAGTGTTTTGAACTGTGTACCTGATAGGTTGGCTGTCTCTTCATCGCTTAGTTGTATTTTTTCTGGAGCTTTGATCTGTTCTTTCATTTGGGCCATTTTTTTGTCTCGTTGCACTTGTTATGTATAAGGGACAGAGCCTTAGGTGTTCACCAGGGCAGTAGCTGGGTTGTGATGCTGTATGTGGCGGAGGGGTCCAAGAGGGATCAATGGCGATTGCTCTGCGCTCTGCCGGATTTCAGCCACTTCACCTGCTTTCCCCAAGCAAAGTGGCCCCTCTGGTGCTGATTCCTGGGTGGCTGGGCTTGTGTACATTCTAGGACCCAGTGGGTCTCTCTAACGAACTCTCCTGTGAGGCTGGGAGTCTCTCCCAGAAACTCAACCCCCACAGGTGTTTTCAGTCAGTGTTTTGAGGCTTTATTTCCCCGCGCTGGGACCCTGGGTTGTGTAGTCTGTCTTGCTCCCCAGTTTCGTCAGTGAGCGAATGCGGGACCACCCGGTCTGCCAGCCTCCTTGCACACCGTGCCCTTCAACAATCTGCCGCCTCTCTGGGTCTGCCCGTGGCCACCTGGTGCCCAGGGTCTGCCAGCCCCCCCTTTGCTGCAACCCCTCTCTGCCTGGCCACCTGACTCCGCCCCTCCTACCGGTCTGGATGAATGTTTTTTCTTTAACTCCTTGGTTGTTGGACTTCCATACAGTTCAATTTTCTGTCGGTACTAGTTGATTTTTTGTTTCTAAATTTTTGTTGTCCTTATTTTGGTTGTGCGAGGAGGCACAGTGTGTCTACCTACGCCTCTATCTTGGCCGGAAGTCCTCGGTTGTGAAACCTTCTAATCGGCTTACCTTTCCAACCACTGGGAAAGCTTGGGGAATCCGCTGCCTAAAATGCCATGTCTTAAAAACTTGACTTGAAGAAATATTAGGGTCATTAATTTCAACAATTGTACTATCATCTGTCCCATTATTCCTGCTCTCTGTGGTAATTTTGAGTGTGCTAAAGATGTATAGTGGTTAGTGTAGTGCTCAGTACTTCACACCATCCTGGTACACTTGCAAAACCTACTTTAGGACAATTAACTATATCCGAGACAGGCAGATAATACTGGGCCCAGAGTTTCATCCTTTTCTGGATGTCCCCAGCATCATCTGGTTCCTCATCAAGGTGAAGTTTGCATCTCTGAGGTATGAGTTCTCCTGGGGTAATGTAACTCTGTGTGCTGTCCACAGGCATACTGTAGACACAGCCCGACCCAAATCCAGTGGTTGTATATGGCTCTGATTTAGAGAGAGTGGCTTTTCATAAACAGAACATGGTTCACAAAGCCAAGGAACAGCAGCGTTTCAGAAGTCTGAGGCACTGACAGAATCATTCTTGCTTAAGCCACCATTGGCAGGAACAGCAGCCACTGCAGGGACAGCCCGGGTGGAGATGGGGTCCCGGCTTGGCTTTGTGGTGTGGGGAGAAGTTTTCCTCAACCTTCTTGGGGTCCCTGTCTGGGTCTGAAAATTAAACTGACAAAGACAGATTAACAAAGGCAAAAGCATTCATATTTATTTAATTGGTTTTATGGGACATGAGAGACTTCACAAGGAAACAATGACACAAAGAAACAGACCTGAGTATTTTGTGCTAGGTCTGATGAAGAGCACCCAGTCACGGGGGAATATGGTAAGGTAAGGGGTATGAGGCAAGTGTACTAACCTGGAGGCAACTTAGCAAGACCTGTTTGTTCGGATTCCTCTTGGCGTCCCTTTGCTCTTAGAGATAAGGATGTTCCTTTCCTCCAGCTATAGGGAGGGCACTTCTTACCGGAGGTTTATGACCTGTTTCGGGAAGAAAGCAAGTGAAGGAGGAAGTCGAGTGACTTTGTTGCTCTGGCCATTTTCTCAGACTCCTTCAGCTTTAAATACGAAATATGCCCAGGTGCTGGTATTTTGGGGTAGTATGTCCTGAACCTCATTAGTGATTTGGAGCTTTTCTAATGCTGTTTCCAAAAGCTGCTATTTCAATGAAGACAAGTCACAGGAAGAAAGTAATGCAAATTTATGAAAAAGACTGAAGAAAAGAAAAAAAACCTTATGATTAAATATTAAAATGTTAAGAATGGAAATTTAAAAGTGATAAGGAAAAAAGCTTAATTATGAGTCAACTATACTTCTATTTCAAGATGGCCACTGAGCTTATTTACTTCCATTCAAATTACATGAAAGTATCAAACAAGTACTAAAATAGAAAAAATGGTGTTGATGGAAAACAGGATGAGGCCATTAACGATCTAGATATTTGGAAGTTTTGCAACCTATGATGGAATGGCATTAGACTGAGATACTGATGTTTCTAGGGTCCAGTATTTAGGAAAGAAGGTAAGCCTCACATAGAAACTAAGTCCATGCCCCAGGCTGGGATCTCTGAGTGATACGAATTCCTTTTGGTTGGGTCAAGCGGTAGTTACTCATGACCTAGAAGCCTAAGGCGAAATGTCAATGTGCACAGTCTATAATATTCAGGGAAAACAGGATGTCTCAGTAGTTCATAGCATATGTCTTATCCCTCTGGACAGCAATAATGATGATTCCCATTGCTGGCAGTGCAGGAATTTCTCTGTCAGTCAGTCTGGGTGCCCCATTCTGCTGTCCGGAAGATGAGCCGTCCTCATCTGCACTGTCCTCCAAGAGCCTCTTGGACAGTAGGCATGTGGGGGGGAGATCTACCCTTTGAGGGCTGGACAACTTGAAAAGGCCCTGTCTGTTGATGTGGGTTCATGGCCAAAGTGTTGAGCAATCACAGGCCGTTTTTTTTCTTTCAGAGATTTAATCCTGTATGGCTTTGAGATCTATCACTTCACCAGGGAAAGGTGTGCAGTTGGGGTCCTACTGAGCAGACTGTTTCTGTTCTGATCATTATGCTCTGGATAGTTTGCTTGTTTTATATTTTTAAAGGACACCCTGGAATAGTGTTTTTCAACTGTAGGCCCTGAACTATTAGTGAGATGTGAAATCAGTTTAATGGGCTGTCACCAGCAATGAAAAAGGAAACATAACAGAATCTACTCAGTCTATCAGACTGAGTTGCGCATACCAAAGATAGCTGTTGTTTTGTTAATTGTTTTGTCTTTTTAAAAAATTTGGAACACTTCACAAATTTGCGTGTCATCCTCGTGCAGAGGCCATGCTAATCTTTTCTGTATCTTCCCAATTTTGGAATATGTGCTGCTGAAGCAAGCATTTTTTTTTTTGTTATAAATAATTTGAATGTGTGTACTGACTCGCAGTATAAAAAGACACGTGTTACCGGAAGTCACTATGGAAGACCTCATTTTCTAGCACACTTTTGAAGAAACTCAATGAATAGACTTCTATGACTGAAGTAAGGACAAGTAATTCAGACAGTAATGAGTTTTTGTGAAAATGGAGCTATTGGGATCATTGGTTCGATTTTCTGTTTTATTTTGGTTATTAAAAGACAGCTTGTGGGTAATGTAGTAATGAGATTGAGTAATAGCGCCCTCTCCTGTTCTTCCACAACACTGCAAACATTTATTTCAGCACTGGTCCCCTCATTATCTACTTGTCTTCCTCTTCCCAAGGTTACAGGACCGACTTGAGTGGGTTCTGTAACTCAGACCGTACCTTGTTAAATGTTGGATCATTTCTGCTCCCTCTACAACATTCAGCCCGGTTTCTTGCTTTTTGGAAATTATATTTGCCGATACATCCTATGATCCTACACCATGAAGATTAATTTGCCTTAAACGGTCTGAAAGAGCATTTTTTTAAATTGTCAAATTGTAAAATGCTATTTGCTTTGGAAAAATCAAGCCCCCTAAGTATACACTTAGTTTAAATACGTAAGTGAATGTCACAAAAACCAACATGCACTTTTTAAAATGCAGTGTTTCCTTTTACTATGTTTGTGTGGAAAAACCTAACCGTTTGCTGTCCGGTTAATTACTAAACCAGATTTAGTTAACTACTAAACTAAGCAGGTGTTAGTAACGGAGAGTACATGCCCCATCAGGATTTCAAATAGTAAGGAATAGTAAGGAAACAGAAGATTTTTCCTTGCGATGTAAATGCCTGCCTGTTATCCGTGGGTACCCCACCACTCCCCTCCCCCAGCTTTCAAAGCTTTGGGATTTACATCCTGCCTTATTGGTTTCTTCTTTTATTTTGTCTCCATATTACAACTTGCTCATTCATCCAAAATTTTGTTTGGTGTCTACAGAAATGATTGCTGTATTAGATGACTGGTCTGCAATTAGACAGGTTATGAAGATATGTCTTTCTTTCAATTATATTACAGGATCCTGCAGGAATTTTTAATGGTAGCATGGGAAGGGGAATTGAGTACATTATATAATGGAAATATGTCACTTGAGAACTTCAATTTTACTTCCTAGCTGAAGCAAGGACTTCAGTTACAGGTCTGTCCTGCCCAGCAGGCTCTGACCATCCTGAAAGCTGTAGATCCCGGCTCTGTGGGAGGTCTTTCTGGAAGGGAGCTCACAGAGCTCAGCCGTGAAGCTCTCAGGAAGAAGGAAGGGGGGCTCTGTCCACTGGCACTGTTGTTTTCTCTAAAACGCTTCACCCCCAGCCCTCCAACCCCCCGGGAGGAAAAATGAATGAAACAAGTTAGGGGAGAATGGAAAGTGGGAAAATTTCATGTGAGCGTATCTTCGGCCTTTGAAAAAGTATTCATTGTGTGCTGGGAACTGAACATCTCTTGAGAAGCATAACTGGGGTATAAGAAAACCTGAGTTGAGTTGAAGAACTTAAACCTAGGCAGGCACAACACTGCCCCTTTATCTCTGTCTGATATTTGCCGGACGTATTATTTTGCCAAAGTTTTAAAGTAAGGAATCTAGAGGTTAGAGTTGACACCTAGTCCGAACTCATTCCCGATCTTGACAAACAAATTAACCTATATTGTCTCCTTATTTGTAAGGTGAAAAAGTGCATTTGCTTGTAACATTGAAAATTTCCATATAAAAGGAGGAACAATTATGTAGTCTTGCTATGGAAAAAATAGGAACAGCACATTTAAAAATGGATCATGGAAAAATGTTATTGTCTATTGGTAAGAGATTTAACCTTACATGTTTTTTTTCCATAGGTCAAATACATTTCAGTGTGCAGAGTTTGTTAGTATTTAAAAGCTTTAAGTAGGTTGCCAGTACAAATAATTGACATTTTTGAGAGCTCAGTCAGTTTGTGCTAGGAGTGTCACATATGTTGGTCTTAGTTAATTTAGTTACTCTGGAGGCTGCCTTTGTTCTATTCACCAAGATTATAGCCCTGCAACAATGTGTTAATTTGAAAATGAATTTAAGTATTTCAGTGAGTTCTTCACATTTCCGAATATATAAGAGTGCCAAACTATTAATAATTTTTGGAACTGGTGACTAATATATAGTGCTTCATTATGATTCATCTTTTGTGTACATATGAAAATTTTCATGAAGAACACAAAACACAAAACAAAACAACTCTCCAGCTTGGGAGGGAAAGATTGGTGGCACTTACAAGGGTCCACCCCCTACTCCCCCCCCCTCCATCTTTGCTGATGAACTCAGGAAGTTTCTTTTCTCACTGAAAAAAAAAAAAAACTCTGTTATATACATATGAATCCGTACAAAGGTGTTTATGTCTTAATTCTTAGGTGGCTGATTCAGGAGGGCGTACAGTAGGGAACACCTGCTCTTTTTATCTGCCAGAATCCCTTCCTAACCTCCCAGGAGGAACAAATCCTCTCTCTGTTATCTCCTCAGCGTTCTGGTGGGGCCGCCACTCTACTGTCTCACCTCCCTGGCCGCAGGTGTGCCTGTGTAATCAGGGACTGGCCACACAAATACTCTACTTGTTGCTGACCTCATTAATAGATCTATGGATGGACACGTGACCTGAACCAGGTCAGTTAGAATCCCTTCCTACAACCTTATTTGCAGACGGTAAAAGCAAGAAGGCCTCTCTTTCCCCTGGGATCACTAGCTGAGATGATTGAAGCCTAGCGTCGTCCCTGGTCATGCTTTCCCCACCCCCACCAGCCTATAGAGGATGCACACATGTAATAGGAGAGAATAAGATTAAAACATTGAGAAAAGCAGGGAGAGAAAGAATGGAAGCAAAAATGAGAATGAGTGTGAGAGAGAAATGATGATTCCGAACTCCTGGATTCCGTCATTTCTGAAGCATCTCTGTTTAGGTGAGAGTTAGTACACTGGCTTCCCCCCCACCCCCCGGAAGCTAGTTTGATTTGGGTCTTCTTTCCTTATCTGTACCCAAAAGTCTTGACCAGTATGGGGAGTAGGGCCTAAGGACAGCTACCACTTTGTACTTCAGTACTATCTATAGTCCAGCTGAGACGTAATCTAGAGCAGTGCCTGGTAC
>PVKM010038986.1:0-13920 GCA_004027735.1 Carollia perspicillata | reverse complement strand
ATCCCTCTTCTTCATGAATTAAGTTTTTTTGGGGAACATCTGCAAGATAGTCAATGATCTCAGTAAGGAAATGCTGTCATAAAGTAATGAACTCGGGTATTGAGGGACATACTGTAAAGTGGTCCCAAACAGAGAGATTCTTCTAGCACCTACATACTCAATCTGAATCATCCTCAGTGTCTTATCTGCTGACTACTCTGCCTACATTGGCTTTCCTCTTTTCGCCCGAGTCTTTGGATGTGTCAGTGCATCTTCCCGAGTTATAACCTTGATTTCTCTCAATTCTGCCTTTCCTCTTTGCTTGTGCTACACAAGTCAGTTTCAATAATGACTCTTCTGGAATTATTTTGTTATGATTTTGTTTCTACTTCTCTCACTAGGTTAATCCTAGCTCAGTTTTTCCAAGACTGTATTTTTATTATTTATCTACTAGAAAGCAAACTTTTGAATTGTTGGCCTCTCCATTAACTCCAAGTGGATGGGTATGCAGGAAACATTTCTATCTACGGGATCCTCTCTTGGATGGCTTGTACTACAGTGTCACCTACAACACACCCTGCCTTCAATCAAATGCCTCTCTTCACTGGTGTCTGCCTGTCTCTTCTGAGTATTTTTGCAACACCCACAACAGGTTCGATGATGCCAACTAAAGGCCACAATACCAACCAGGAGAGCAGCTGGTTTACAGTCATGAAAGCCAGCAGGCACCTTCTACCAACATTGGAAATCAACACATTGCTAGTGTCCAGATTTTTGTTGTTTTAAATCTAAATTGTAAATGCCCTTCTTTTTTACACAGAAGAAATCTCCAACTTTGTTCCCAAATAATTTGAAGACCTTTTGGTGTACTCTGGGCCAAAAGGAAAGTTAGTGACAGACTCTGGGCAGTCTGAACCAAACCTCCTGGAAGGAGGGAAACCCCGGGTGTTCTGGGGAGGTCAGAAGCAGCACTCAACAGGCCATTGTCATGTGGTAACTCAACTCATACTGTCTTTTATCTCTGATTGTCTCTGTTCTACTTCTTAAGGGAGAGATTTAGGGTCTAGTTTGGGTTATATGCCTCTACATTTGACTCAATTAACCATGGCCAAAGAGAATGGTGGAATTGATTACTGGGAAGATGATAACAATTATATTTGCTTTCCCTTCATTTCCCAGTTTCCAAATAATAGTGGCTTGCTAGCATTGACTGCCAATTTATTGTCTAAATCTGAACTACTAGCCAAGGTCTCTTTTCTGAACCTTATTTCTTTTTCTTTAAAATAACATGACCACACACCAACCTCTCCTATTTTTGTCTTTGTTCTCTCCTTTTTTTCCCTTATGGACAATTATTTTGCCATGAACATTTATTACTTCACTGATCTTGACTTTTTTTGAAAATAATTCTGGTTCCTTATCTCATTATGTGATCTCAGGTTTCCCAAATAATAATTCTCCTGATATGGAATTGTCTCCTGTGTAGGGCACTCCTAGTTAACTTTGCGGTGGCTTGGGAGTGGGTTCTTGACAAATTGAATTTTGAAAGTAAAGGGAATAAAAAAATGTTTGGAGGCATAAGGAAATACACTACTTCAAAGGAAACTTATTGGTACAGTACATATGTGAATGCAAAGATATCTGAGTCTGAAACAGTAAGAAAAGATGATGGAGAATTTGAAAGCAATGGTGATGCCATGAAGAATTTAAATAAGAGAATGACATGATTATATAGGCATATTGGGAGAAAGTTTGATGTAAGCTTGGTATAAGACTTGAAGGCCACTTAAGAATTATTAAAATAATCTGAAGAAATCTAAAGAGGCTCTAAACCAAGGCGGTGGCAGTGGCAGTGGAGGTGGAGGTAAGTGAAGAACAAATACGCAAGCTGTGTAGGAGCTAGGATTTAGAAGACTTTGTGGAATAGTGAGGGAGAAAGAGTTGAGGCTCACTGTGCAGTCTCTGGTGTTTGGAAGGGTTCATGACAGTGTCATTCATCAAAAAGAAAATACAGAAAAATAATGTGTTGTTGAAGTGTGTGTGTGTGTGTGTGGGGGGGGTTGATACATATATTTTGCATTACATTGACTTTCAGAAGTTGTGATGTTTAATTGGAAATGTTCATAGGACAGATGAGTAGGTGGGATGGGAACCCAGGAAAAAGATCTGGGTCTGGGTCTGGGTCCCGATGTTGGTGGACAAAGCTAATGAGAGGTGAGTGACTGAGACTGAGTTCAAAGTAGATTTTCCAGAAAAGGTACAAACAAAAAAGAAGCTTAATGAGAGAACTCTAGGGAATAAGTATTTTCACAGGATGAGAACAAGAAATGAACCAGCAAAATTTAAAAAGAAATTCAAAGAGCATGGAGTTTATTTTTAACCATGCGGGAGAGTGAGGAATTGAATGTTAAGGAGGACAAGATTTTTGGAAAAGAGGGTCTGGTTAACATTATTAAAGTTACAGATAGGCCAGACAGAGTAAGGCATAATTCATGTGGACCCAGGCAATTACTAAATGAATCCTCTGAGTGCCTCTCTCTCGGAAAGTAATAATATATTTAGCTTCTCTGCACCCACCCCCCAAACACATGTGACCCTGGGCCAAGGCAGGCGGCTTTCCTTAGACCCTGCTGACACGGCTTCATAACCTGATGTGGCTCACAGGATTCCTCAGCGTCGTCTCGTTCCTGAGCCCTCGTAGCCAAGAACCTCTAAAGTCTGCCAATTTAAGAGTTAGGAATGATAGGACTTGAGTCACTGTTTGATATTTTTTAAATAATAAAGTCTGTATCATTGTAAAATTTCAGAAACTATGAAAGTATAAATATAAAATGCATAATGAAGGACATAAAAAGGATAATTATTGCTAGTCCTTTATTGTATATTCTTGAACCTTTAAATTTATAATCTTAGAGATTTTTCTGTGTATACACATTTTTAAAATAAACATAGAATTTTATTCATACCATTCTTTATCAGCATTTTGAGTTGACTGTAAAAGTGTTTATGTCTTTTCACGTACAAAGTTAGCCCGAGATATGCATCATGCTTTTTAATAATCACCTGGGATTCTATTAGTCCTCCTGTAATTTGTATATCTAATTTTCTCCTGATGGACATTGAGGTATCTCTAATTTTTAATATCACAGTAAGAAAAACCAGGATGGGTACATTCTTACAAATATGTTTATACTTTTGTTAATTACTTACTTAGGGTGCATCCTCTGAAATAAAGTTCCTGGTCTAAGGTATAATGTTAACACTCTGATAGGTGTTGCCAGACTCCTGCCGATTGCTTAATAGGTAATTTCTTTTTCTTCTGTACTGTTGCCAAGCCTGGATTTGATAATTTTTGCTAAGTGTTTGTTACTTTGATAAGTTATCAGTCTTTTAACCATTGTCTGGTCCTCCAGGTCTTGACCCATATCTAGGGCTTTGCACTGTGGCTGCCTGTGAATCTGGTGTTATGATAATGAAGACTTCACAACTCTGTCATCCCTCTAAAGGGAATTTTCTTAGCATTTTTAAAAAATTGGGATGTTAGTGCTTAGGTTTCAATAATAGTCACTCATTTACAGTTGCTGAATGGATCTCCTTCTACAGCGGTATCTCCACTATTAGAAAACTTTGCTAGCATCCCCTAGAGGATGTAAACTTTTAAAAAATTTTATTCTCTCTTTCATCCTTGCCCTAAGTCTACTTTTCCAAGAAAATCTACTCCTTCCCTTGCAAACATACCAACAATGTTTACCTTTGTATTGGCTTTTTGTTGTCAACAGATATGTCACTTGTGTTTTGCAAGAATTGAAGAGAAAATAGATTTTCCAAATTGGACAACCAGGGCAGAAGACTTTTCCCAAATAGTGGTGATAACAGTGCAAATCGAGTTGAGGCAGACTTCTTGGACAAGGCATGCAACCAGACTCTGTGTCTTAAATCCAGCCTCCAAAGATTAACTCTCACATGGGACATTTTTTTTTCTTTTTTAATCACACTCACCAGCATTTTGTTGAGAAAACTCATACAGCATAAGCAAAGAGTTGCCCCACCTTTGGCTTCTGTTATAGAAATGTCTCTGCCATAAAATCAAACTATGTAACATTGACTGGAATCACTCAAGTCAAATATCATCACAAAAATGGTTGAGATAATTTCAAGAATCATAGTTTATTGTCCTTGTCTCCTCATTCTACTGGGGTGGACACTTAGAAACCTCTCATCTCACTTCTATTCTGAGAGTTAATCAGACAGATACTTCTGTGATCATGCCTCTCTCATTTCTTCACCAGAACGTGAGCTATTTAAGGTCACAAAATCTTTTAAAATGATTTTTGGATTCCCAACACTTCCAAAGGATTTAATCACTGAATGAATTCTTTTAACTAGGAGTCATGCTTCCAAGGAGGAACACAGATATGTAGAGATGATATAAAAAAATTCCTGAGCCTTATCTCATGTTATTGCCACCAAATTGATTCAGGCTTCCTCTATTCTCTCATACCTCAAAGCTTTCCCAAACACTGTAGGAGCAATACTTGGCTAACCCTGGCAGTGATTCCACAGGGTATAAATTATCTCACATCCCAGGATTTTGGTGGTACTCAGAACACACCTGAAATCTAGAGATTCAATGATGTCATTTTGCCTTTTATTGTGGAAGTGTTCTGGTTCTTTGGCCACAATCTCATCATGCTGTGATGCTCAATGATTTCTTTGTTTCAAAAGTTTGGCACCTCTAGTCAGGGCATTATTTGATGAGAAGCTCTTGGAGGATTGTCTGAGAATGTAATGAAAAACACTGTTTATATTACCTCAGAAGCATGCCCAGTACCCCTTTAAATAATCTGATCTAGAATCATTTTCAAAAGAAGAGGGTCAAGTCTAACTTTATGACTATGTCATCACCTTTGAACCAGGTCCATTTGAAGGGATGTGTACAATATTGCAGCCCAAGACCATGAGCAGAAAAAAAATTTGAGGCCTGGGTATATTTTCTACTCCTGCATCTGATGTTACAGTCTTCAAAGGAATATTTATATTTCTAATAACTTCCTTGTGTTGAGTCAAATAAAGATTGTAGATTGATATATAGTGTCCTTCATCTTGAACTTCTGAAAGTCTAGGACTGAAGATAAGAACTCATGAAATTTGATACAGAGGAAGCCTATTATTTAGCAAAGATGAGAGAAATTAAAATAAATGGAAGAAAATGTTTCTCTCGACAGGATGCAGCATTTTTAAATGTACAGTCTTGCCTTTGGTTCAAGTCAGTGGTTCCTAAACACGTCTGGATATTAGAAATCCCTGAGGTGTTTTGATAATACATACACACAAACATTCATACATAATACATAGACAAAGTTTTGAAGGCTAAAATCTTATCCTAAATGTTCTGATTCAATTTTGGGGTTTGTACCTGGATATTTACATTTTTAAAACCCTTAAGTGATTTTAATAAGCTGTTTGAAAACTACTGATCTGTGTGGCAATGCCCCACTCTATTCTGATATTATCTTTGATATTTCCTTTATAATTATGTCATTGTTTTCTTAGCTGCCCACAGCACTTGTGACATTGCATTTCTTCAACATCCTTTATGTTAAAATAATAAAACTATGCTTTATATAAAGAAGAATGTTTATCATTGCTATATATTTTCTCTCAAATTGGTTTTCACAGAGTGGAATGATGATCACTCGAATATGTGAGCAATGCAGTAATTTCTTTGGCTTCTCTGATTTTACCAGAGCTTTGTACAAAGGTCCATAGATAATGCGGAGCCCATCAATGATTCAGCTAAGAAATAAATACTGTGTTGTTTCAGAAGATGCCAACTGAGTGATCTGCTCTTAGTCAACTAGAAACAACATTAATCTCATATTGAGAGGAGTTCCTCCTAACTCCTTGCTCTTCAAAGTAAGCCAGCTCCTGTGCTAGCCAGTCACCATCTCTGCTTCTCGGCCACCTTTGGCCTGTGGGTCTTCAGGAAGGTCACACCATATTTCTGTTCTGTAAAAATGAGGAAGATGGATGACAGAGTCTAAGATACCCTTTCAACTTTAGGTTCAAGGAACTATGATTTAACTAAACACTTCAGAGGATCATGAATGCTATTTAGACATAACGGTAAGAATGATAGTCTTCATCTTTTCTGTAATTTTATCTGTAGCAGCTAATTATAGATAAATTGTTATAAAGTGCCATGGGCTCCTAGCATGTACACAGTAATTCATAAAATACAGAATTGCTATCTAAGGCTTGGTGGAAGATCATATAGGATCTTTATATCAGAAAAAATTTCTGGCTGTGAGAAACAAGACTCCTGATATACATTGGCTTAAACCATGTGAATATGTACTATTTACCTAATAAGAAATCTAGAAAAAAGTATAGAAATCACCATAGGCTGTTCTTGTCTTTCTTTTCTTGTACACTTAATGCCTTAGCTTCTCAAGGTTATGGGATGTCTGATATATCTCCAGGACTCAAAGAAAAATAAATAAAAATAATTTTTGTTCAAGGTAGAAACAAAAGAAAGAAGGAGTACAACATTTGGTTTCTGTCACTTTTATCATGAAAGCAAAACACTTTCCCAGCAAATCTGAAGCTGTTCTCAACTTTTGTTTCATCAGCCAAAATAATATCATATTGCCACCCCTACTTGAGGGGAGTCTATGAAAGTGAAAATTCTGCTTTTCTCAGACTCTGTGAAGAGACCAGAAAGAAAGAAACAAGGGGGAATGTTACTTGGTTATTCAATTAACAGAGCCAATGCATGAAGAAATTGGGGTATGAACTCTGGCTGATGTGGCTCAGTGGATTGTGTTCTGGCCTGCAAACCAAAGGGTCACTGGTTCGATGACCAGTCAGGGCACATGCCTGGGTTGCGGGCCATCTGGGGGCCTGTAAGGGGCAACCACACATTGATGTTTTTCTCCCTCTCTTTCTCCCTCCCCTCCTCTCTAAAAATAACTAAATAAAATCTTTAAAAAAAGAAATTGGGTTATGAACAAACTTACCTTGGAAACAAAAAAAGCATAATTTTTTTTGGACATGATTATCCCCTCAGATACTGTTTCTCTAATTGGGGTTTTGTGAATTTTCTACCAATGAGTTCTTGATTTTCCGTTGTTGTTTTTGTGATCTACAGAGAAAAAATTAATGCTGGATCATAAGATCATATGTTGGGTCACATAGATGACTGCACTAGAACTTCCCCTTTTTATTTATGTAGATCAAATTGGCAGGAATGGTACATCTCAGAGAGTCATCAGCTACCAAGAAAAAAATAGAATGTTATTAAGGAAGTACACCTTGCTTTCCCAGAAGTGTAGGCCAAGTGATGTCATAAAGCACTACACAGATAAAGGTTTCACATGGTTTGTGTAGAGAAAAGTGGTAGGTGAATTGAGGTAACAGATGGCACACAGTAGCATAAGTATGCCAGATGCTTTTGCAATCATGATGTGGCAGACAGTTACAACATTCAATTTTCAAACAGGTTAAGTTGCATATCAAGATGATTCACCTCATTAAATTAATAACATTAATTTTGATTTTATTGGCTTTATAGTTTAGTTTATATTTAATTTGCAAATTTGTTTTTGTAGCTAAATCCTCTGAGCATAGATGTTTATACCTAGTTTTATATTTATACACTTTTACAAGTATAATCAAAATAATGAGAATGAACTGTGGATATATGGGTTAATATCTTTTTCCTTTAAAAAGATTCTGCTCAAATTTTAGAAGCAATGGATTAGAGAGCCCTTCAATGTAATCATAAATTACCTTAGTCTGCCCCAGGTCAAGGAAAACTAGATATGCTTACTTCTGCCCTATCCCCTATGCTTTGCTATTCCACATTTTTAAGAAGCAATCAGTATACTCTTCCTGCATATTTTTAGACTTGTCCCAGAGATTTTGTGCTCCAATGCAAGGGCGTGACAGATCAAAGAGCATTCCAATATCTCTGAGGAGTATCTTTTGGAGATGTTCATTCATTGAACACAATGCGCTGTTTACCTAGAATTTTAAAGCTGATAGTATATCACTTGCTGAGGAAAATCAGGAGTGTTTGTGCAGAGAAAACTTGTAGAAAAAAGTTTCTTGATGAATAATCTCTAATCAAAATTGAATGGGTAAGCTCACACGGAGCCTTTGCTTTGTGCTCACAGTAGGCGGTGGCCTGTTTTCATGGAGCAGCACAGAGAAGAAGCAGCTTAAAGGTTATTTCCATAGAGTGCATCGTGTCTCTAGGACCCCGGAAGGCTGAGGGCATTTCCTAAGATACATAAAGATTAGGACTTAGATATCCTACAAGATATCCTATTGAATGTTTTCCCTTGTATCATATACTTTTTTTGAAAGAGGAACTGGCTATTTGAGGATGGGAGTGGGGAATAAAAGCACATGTACTATAAACTGGTTTACTAAGCTGTGGCTTACGCCCATTTCCCTCAGGTTCTCATAACTATATGACTGAAGAACTCAACACAACACTAATAATGGTAAAAAATATGAATAGATTGATCTAAAGTGTACATTTAGGGAAACGGAGACTCTAGCAATCAATCAATCAATCTTTTCAAGCTTTTTCAGAAAAAAAAATGCATTCATCCTTTATAATCAAGGAACAGTATTAGCAACTATACATGTTTTAGAGCCTCTTACAAATAAAATCCTTAAAGGCCACAGCCAAGAAGGTCCATCAAGATCCCAGGGGATATCTCCCCTGGGGGACAGCAGGAGTGGTGTTGTGAGAAAATTCCCAAAGAAACAACAACCTCAGGGGCAGAAGGCCAAGCAACTGAAAGGGCCTTTGAATCCCAGCCCCAGGAGATGTCTGCCTTATGCTACAGTCCACGGAACTGGGACTGCCCACCATGTAAAGTGATTAAGTTTTCATGATGCAAGGCCTGCTGTAAGTGCAACAAAGTCTGTATGGTAGTCGAGAGTGGAAGCCTGGACCCTGGACATATTCACTAATTTCGGGCAGGTGGCTGTATTAAAGAAGGGCAGTACATGGGGCAGTGCTGACTGTACATTCTAGCCCATGGCCTTGTTCCCCCCATCTCAAGTTCCTTTCCAGTCGAGAGTGGATGAAGAGCAAAATGGATACCACAGCCAGACATCAAGCTTCTTTTGGGTAGAGTAATTGGATTAAAAATAGAACTGGACTGGGGCAGGCACTCTTGAGAATGCCCCTGGGCCCCTTGTCTTCCACTTGGTGTGTTCTGGACGGGCTCTCTACAACCTTGAGTCAGCTTCTGTGAGCAAGGAGGGAGCCAGCAGGCAGCCCCTCAGGCGCGGGAAGTTAGAGCCCACTCCAGTGTGAACAAAAGATGTCCTAGAATTTCCTCCATGAGATCCCAGGTCACCAAGTTCAACCTTTGTCAAGGTTTTTCTGACTCCAACTAGTAACAAAGAGTGTGTTGTAAACAAAAACAAAAACAAAAACAAACCAAAAAGCCCTCTAAAGTTATTTTCACAAAACATTTTATCAGAAACAGTCTAGGTAACCAGAATACACAGGATACTGACGAATGTTTAGTCTTTTATTAAAAGGATGACAGCATAAATTTCAAATAATCGTGTAAAATAAAATAATGAAGGCTCTGAGCAGTTTGAATGTTTCATATGAAAGCCATAGCTCCACACAAGAATATAAAAGAAACTGGGACATAATTAAAGAATTGAATTCAAAACCTTGGGGAAAAGTGATGCTTATTTTGCACAAATCTTTCTATTTTGAGCTAGCTGATTTATCTGGACAATCAGTTGTGGAGGCTCTGTTTAGGTCAAAAGGCATATTTGTTATCAGCAATCACTACAAATGCTAAATTATAAAATCCATTATTCCTGACCTAAATAAATATCACATGGAAAATCTCTGCAACTGGAAATCAGAGGATTCAGCTTTAAAAATTGAGATTTGCTAAATAATTGCTCCACCAAGGGCAGCAACAGCAGGCAGCTTTCCCCTCTCTGGAGCAATCTGAATGTGTACCTGTCGGCCATCTTTTCTTTTATCAGATACCGTTGCTAGGGCAACCACCTCCTTTGTACAGGCCCAGGGTAGCTGCTTCTTTTTGGAAGCGGGACTCTGGGCTGGCTGCCAGATTTTCAATTCTCAAATTAATGACTCTACTGTAATTTACTTAACCCTTTCATTGGCCTGGGAAAACATAGAGTGTAAAAGCTCTTTCATATTTTTATCCTCCAAATAAAGTGGAAACTTGATCACATGACTGAGATCTAAAATCATTGTTTTGCTAGGACATGTGCTGTGACCATAAGGCAAGTAAATAAGATTGATCTTTAAAAAAACTAATTAAAAGGGAGACAAACATTATTGTTTATCCGAACATTAAGCTTCAGAAAGGTTATGACTTACGTACTGTTTACAGTCCTTGATTCTGATCCAATGCAGGGGAAGCAGTTCACATTAACAAGAAGGAGTGGATTTTTAGTACGTTCCTTAGTGTTTTTTTCTTTTTTTACTGAAATGCAAAATGTACCATTATCACAAAAGGAAACAATAAAAGCTTCTAAACCCAGTCTTCTTGTTATCATTTGAACTAACCATACTTCTTAATAGTTTGAGTTTCTCCTACCCTTTCTGCCTTTATTCCTAAATCTCAGAATTCAAAATTAAAAAGGAGTTCACTGGTTTTCTGGTCTAATTTGTTTCACCTCATTATCTTATAAAGCTGTTCATTCTGTTTCTGAACTCTAATTGTTACATGTGTTTCATATTTTCATGAGGTCTGAGTAACACCCATCTCTATTTTACATCTCTACTTTGGAGTCAAGTAGAAGAAGTCTAGACCACTGTTTATATTAGAGCTCTTTAGTAAGACTAAAAATATCTATTATGTCTCCCCAAGTGTCGTGGTCATGTGGGTGTACTTTCCAAAGACCTACTGGGAGAGCCTACCTGGTTGCCAGCCTCCAACAGTCACAGCTGTGAGTCCACTGGGGTATCAATGGGAGAGCATCCCTCCTCTAGGCTTGTCCCACCGAATGACTGAACATATTGGCTTGCTTGAACAAAGCTATTCCTGTCCTTAAAGGAGATTTGTCCAGGAGCCAAGTTTAGTTTGGGGGCTTTCCATAGGTCCCTTAATTCCCTGAATAATAGATATCAAGTTGTAAAACATTTTTGTGGAAGTGTCTGTAGGGTATCTTAGAGAACCTTGGTGATGGTTCTTCTTTGTTATATCTAGAAGACCTACACTGTTCTTATGTTCTTGAATTTGATAATTATTGTTCACCGATTTCTGTTACTCAGAAATATGGTATACTCAACGAGTTTTATAGTGGACTTCTGCATTCCCAGAAAAATAAACACATAACATTGTTTAATCAGGTCCTTTTGATTCTCTTACTAAATCTCCAGATATAAGCATAATTAAAATTTGGTATAGATTCTTCTAGATGTTTATACAACATATGTGCTGCTATGTATCTTGCTTCTTAAGCTTTGTTTTTCCTCTCTTTTCCTTTTTGTTCTTTCTTCCTTGCAATTATAAACACTATCATGATTATTCTATTTCAGAAACTTTAAGTAAATTTGTATTTAATCACTAAAAGTGTGCTGGTAAGTTCAAAGGGTAGGCAAGATAGATATTGTAAAGCATGCTATACCAATTGACCCTCTTTAAAGAGTTGAGAGTGCCTGGTTCCTCCCATATTTAATCAGGTATTAAAATATTTTTACTTTTGTCAATCTGATACATGAAAGATATCTCATTGTTTTTATTTGCATTTATTTGTTTATTATTTGATGTTTCAGCATTTTATTACTTATATACTGACCAGTTCTATAAATTACTTGTTGCAAGTCTTTTCATGTTTATTGGAAAGTCTTTTCATGTTTGTCCCTGTTTTCTTTTTTTTTAAAAAGGGCTGTTAACATATATTGTATTAATGGGTAGGCATTTTTGACATTTTGTATAGTAACCTATTATCTATAAAATACATTGAAGCATTTCTTCTACTGTTTTTCAGCTTTGTTTTTGATGTTCTCTTTATTTTTTATATTTTTTGGTTTTTTAAAAATTTAATCTTTATTGTATTTTTTCATTACCATTTAGTCCCTTTATACTCCTCTCTCCCCACAAGTGCCACACTGTTGATTACATCTATGAGTCCTTTTTCCTTTTTGCTCAGTCCCTCCACCCCTTTACTTCCTGCAGCTCACTAGCTGTCATCTGCTCTCCATCTTTGAGTCTGTCTTCATTTTCCTTGTTAGTTCAGTTTGTTCATTAGATTCCACATATGAGTGAAATAACATGGTATTTGTCTCTCTCTGACTAGCTTTCACTTAGCATGTTTTCCAGATCCATCTATACTGTTGGAAGAGGTAATTTTTTCTTATTTTTTATGGCTGAGTAGTATTCCATTATGTAAATATTTCATAGTTGTTTTATATACTCATCTATTGATGGATACTTAGGCTGCTTCAATATCCTGGCAATTGTTAAATAACGCTGCAATGACCATAGGGGTGCTTATGCTCTTCCCCGTTAGTGTTTTAAGTTCCTTCAGATATATTCCCAGAGGTGGGATTGCTTGGTCAAGAGGCAGATCCACTTTTAATTTTTTGAGTAATCTCCATACTGCTTTCCACAGTGGCTGCACCAGTCTGTATTCCCACCAACAGTGCAAAGGGTTCACCTTTTTCCACATCCTCACCAGCACTTGTTTTTTGTTGACTTATTGATGAGAACCATTCTGACAGGTGTAGGATGATATGTCATTGTGGCTTTAATTTGCATATTTTTGTTGATTAGTGACATCGAACATCTTTTCATATTTCTATCCTCCTTGTAGAAGTGTCTATTGAGGTCCTCTGTGCATTTTTATTTTTTTGTCTTTTTGGTGTTGAGTTTTGTAAGTTCTTTATAAATTTTGGATCTTAACCCCTTATCAGGGCCCAGAGACATATGAAAATATGCTCAGCATCACTAGCCAATTCATCTAACACCAATTCAAAAGAATATGTGCACTCCTATCTCCATAGCAGTGTTATTTACCATAACTGAGATTTGGAAGTAGCCTAAGTGCCCATCAGAGGATGAGTGGATAAAAAAGCTGTGGTACATTTACACAAGGTAATACTACACAGCAGTAAAAAAACAAAGGGAATTTTTACTTTTTGCGACAGCATGGATGGATCTGGAGAACATTATGCTAAGTGAAATAAGACAGTGAATGAAAGACAAAAACCATATGATCTCACTAATAACTGGAGTCTAATGAACAAAATATGCTAAGAAGCAAAATAGAATCAGAGGCACAGAAACATGGAACAGACCGACAGCTGTAGGAGGGGAGTGGAGGAGGTGGGGATTGGTTGAAAGAAGGTGAAAAGATTAAATGAAGAACATATATGACCCATGGACATGAACAACGGTTTGGTGATTGTGGGAATAAGGGGGGTTTAGAGGGAGGGGGCAATGTGGGAATAATTGATACTACTGTAATAGCATAAACGATAAAAATGTTAAAAGTAGTTACTCTAATTTCTGTACATAATATATTAGCTAGTAAATGTTTTATTTTATATACTTG
The DNA here is from genome assembly GCA_004027735.1 of Carollia perspicillata. Lineage (NCBI taxonomy): Eukaryota > Metazoa > Chordata > Mammalia > Chiroptera > Phyllostomidae > Carollia > Carollia perspicillata. The sequence continues at coordinate 363 of PVKM010038986.1, read as the reverse complement.
GAATAAAATCTCTATTTTATTCTGGAATTTATTAAGTCTGTGCTCCTGCATTCTGGGCTCTTATCTTGCTTATTAATCAATATATATATTTTTGCCATTATTATATGATTTTATTACAGTAACTTCAGGGCATGCTTGTTCATTTACTCAGGTTTTTTGAGTATCTTGAACACTGTGTAAGGACCTGTGAGTATAGGAGGGAGCAAGAAAAATAAGAATCTTGTTGGTGTGGAACTTAGTAAGGAAGACAGATTATGACAAACAAACAAATAGAAAATGTAATTACAAATTGGTCTGAGTTCTATAAAGGTATTTAATAAAGTATCCCCAGGCTTATTTAGATAAGATATTTTTGGAAGAGAA
>PVKM010038985.1:0-13901 GCA_004027735.1 Carollia perspicillata | reverse complement strand
GCTGGTGTGGCTCAGTGGGTTGAGCACCGGTCTGGGAAACGAAAGGTCATCAGTTTGATTCCTGCTTAGGGCACTACCAATGGGTGACATCAATGTTTCTCTCCCTCTCTTTCTCCCTTCTCCTCTCTCTAAAAATAAATAAACGAAATCTTTTAAAAAAGCATTTAGATAATGCATGCTCTGGAAGTTTATGATGGTGTAGGGGGCCTGGGGTGAGAGGAACCTCCCCAGAGCAAGTGAGGTCTGAGCTCCAGGGAGGTTCCTCTGAGACCTGAGCTTCGAATGGAGTTAGCTGGTGGAGGAGGGAGGAGGGAGTGTGCAGGGCCACCATGTACTTTCCCATCTCCATGCCTCTGAGCTTTCACTCCTTTCCTTCCCGCTGACATGCTACAGGCCCAGCTCAGACGCCTGCTCCTCCATCGAGCCTTCCCTAAGCCCTCTCTTCTCTCCACTCGCTCCCACAGCACTGTTTTCATTTTCCTGCAACACTTCTCACTTTCTACTGCATTTTCGGGTGATTTATATGCCCAGCTTACCTTGTGCACTAAATCTTAAACTTAACAAGAACAGAGCGTGTCTCTTTCGTCTCTGAGCTCCCAAAGGCTGGCGCATTCCTTACACGTAGAAGACCTGGAACAAATAGTTGCAGCATACATTAATGCCTGTTTGACAGCCCTTTTCAAATACGTTGTCATTCAAATGAAGCTATTGTTGCAAGCTGTGCCTTTGGGATTGATTGCACTCTTTGGTTAAACCAGAATGCCATCGTCATGGTCCCCAGGACTGATCAGTGTTTGCCACAGGGACTGAAACAGCCCCAACAAAGGGGCCACTGTTCTTGAGTGACAGGCGTTTGGCAACAAATGCCTGTCCTTCCATGGAGTCTGAAGTGAACTGAGGAAGGACTGTCTGCGTTGAGTCCCCAGCCAGGGGGGCTCTATCACAGTCGGGCGGCAAGGGCTAGCTAGTGACCCTGATGTGAGGCTCTGGGGTGACAGAAACACAATGCTTGAAACAAAATCATCGAAGATCAGTATCAGGAACAGCATCCTAATTTGAGACAGTGTGATAACAGACGGAGGGAGCTTTGAAGTCAGACCTAGGTTTGAAGCTACGTTATCTCATCCATGTGCCTTCTCTGAGCCTCAGATTTCTTCTTGAAAAGATACTGTGCAAGTATCTTTTGGTGTGAAGATCCAGGTAATGTCTTTACACATACAGTGCCTGTACTCTGCTAAAATGTATTTACACACATGCCTTATCGTCCCCAATAAAGTTTGTTCCCTAAGAGCAGGGACTCATCTTTACCTGCAAATCTAGCACGTAGTAGACACTGGTAAATATTTTTTAAAACAAATGAACAACAAGAACAGTAACAGCTAACATTTATGGGGCACTTACTTCAGGCCAGGTGTTATAAATAATAATTCACTTAACCCTTCAACGACCCTAGAAAGGAGCAGCCATTATAACCAATTTTACAGAGAGTAACAGAATACTGCAATTTTTAAAAATATAGAATTGTTGGTATAACTGATTTTATTTGGTGAGACTTGCTTTATATCCAAATAAGTAAACTACTTTATAAAAACTGGAAAAGAAAAAATATGGTGGGGGAAAAATAAGGAAAAAAACAAATATGAATGAGTGAGAAGAAAGAGTAGGAAGGAGAGGAAAGATAGACGCATGAAAAAAGAAAGAGAAAAGGGTAAATTCTGAGCCGAGTGAAAAATACCCGCTTATTGAAAATAAGGTATTGGGTCTTTCTCTGTCCTTGAAAGCATCGTTAGACAACTGATCACTCTGCATGTGTACGTGTGGGCATATGCCTGGTTTCTCAGGTTTTGTCCCATATATCTTCCTTCTTTGTTTGTTTTTTATTCTACATTTATGAGCATTATCTCAAGGAGTCTGTCCTGCATCAGCTTTTTTGTTTTGCCTCCAGGAGGTTTTGCTGGCCTTTCTTGTGCGTGAGTGGGCCGCAGCCAGCAGATGGCACTGAGGCCAGAGCGGCAGAGTCCATCCAGGAGGGTGACAACCACTGCGGGTAGCTAACCTTACAATTTCATCTTCGGAGCACTCCGAGTTGCTCTCTCGCCCGGAGTCTAACAAAGCAGGACGAGTTGTGCGCAATTAAGGATTTCAATTCTCAAGACGGAATCTGAGACTTTGTCTCCATCCTCTCCACTCCCAACCCCCGCGAAAAACTGACGATGTCTCTCCGCCAGCTTGTGAAAGTGATGTGCGAAGCGCTGTCAGATACCTCCAATGTCTGGTGCAAGAAGCCGAGGTGATCACAGCATTAACTAGATACAAGAGATAATCGACACTCTCCTGAAAGTTTAAGGAAAAATCCATGCAAACAAACAGGCAATTATCTGAACGATTCCCGACAACGTGGAGCTTTAGGATCTGAAATATGAGAGTTGTTTTTGTTATAATTTCCTTATTTCACTTCGAAAGTTCAGACGCAGCCTGGCTACTCAGATTTCCTTAAGGGGTAAGAAAAAGCCGCGCGGCAAGGGCAGTCCTGGAGGTCGCAAGGGGCCCTTCTTCGCCCCTCGCGTGAGGAAGCCCAGGAAGGACCAAGACCTCTCTGTTGCAGGTGGGCTACAGACATACAAACGCACATAGCAGCCGCCACAGCACACAATACAGTGCAAAGCTGCAGATCCTTACCTTGCCAGCCACAACAACGTGAACGTGTAAGGTTGTGCTCCCTCACTAATTCCGAACACGCAAGCAATAGAGATTTGGTTACCATGGCCACGTAGGACGCTGGCCGGATTGCACGCTTCTTACTCAAACGTCAGCACGCAAACCCACCCACGCAGGCCCCCTAGCTCGGCAATCTGCTAGCCACTCCTGATTGCGTTAGGCGCTCGCCTCCCTGCCCTTGCGCCTGCGCTCCACAGCTCCTACCAGTCGCTGCGGCCGGGATCGGGAAGTGTCCAGCGTGAGCTGGGTTCCCCCTGCCTTCGGCTGCCACCGCTGATCCCGGACCCCTAGGCAGGCCCGGGCCCAGGCGCCATGACGAACGGTGAGAGCCAATGCTCAGAGCGGAGGATGGGAGGGGAGGACGATGGGAAACGTGGCGGGCGGGGCCGGGACTGACGTGGCCGGTCTCCCCGCCCCCTCCCCGCTCTGCCCCTCTTGGCCTCTCAGGGTGCCCCCGACTCCTGTTCTCTAGACCCCTCCCGGGTCCTCGGATCCCCTGCCCGTCTATAACCCCAGTGCCTCTGGTGTCCACACCCTGCGTCCTCGGTCCCTACCCTGTGCTTTCCCTTCTCCCCTTCCTAGAAGTTCGTTGTGGCCCTCCCTTACAAGCCCCTTGGAATGGCCAGTCTAGGTTGAACCACTGCTTTAGCACGAGGGAAAAGAGGCCCTGCCTCCCAGCCCCCTACGTTTTCATACTTTCCGACAGTAGGACCAAGAAATCACAGAGGACCTCAGGCTCCACACTTGAGGGGCGAATGTTCGAGCTTGAAATGGTCTTATTTTGAAGCAATGCTGGACAGCTTTCTCTTGTCTGATTCTAAAGATGTGTTTGGGTGGTTCTCTCTGGAGGCCCTGGCTAGTAATGGGTTTAGATACTGCCCGTTCTAAATGAAGTGGCAGTTGCCACCCTGTTCACCCGACCTCATTTTCTCGGCCTCTTCAAACACTTTACAGAGGCGACTTCCGAATTCCAGGGAAGGGAGAGAAGCAGGGCTTCTCATGGTCTTTCGCGTCAGCCTTGTGGGAAAGAACAGAAAGCCTCTTAGGCAATGTGATTGGAGGAGCACAAGAAAGCATTTCTCAAAAGAACCTTCTCCATAGCCTGGCACCGAGGATTCATATTTCCCCTCCTTGTCAACGTTGGCATTATTTGCAAAAAGCTATGGTAGGAAAAGACTAGCACCTAAGATATCATTCATCATAAAAGCTTAGTGTATGTAGCCCTGGCCGGGTAGCTCAGTTGATTAGAGTGTGGTCCCCATATGCCAAGGTTATGGGTTCAGTCCTGGGGCAGGGCACATACAAGAATGAACCAATGAATGCATACATAAGTGGAACCAACAAATCAGTGTGTTCTCTCTCTCTCTCAAATCAATAAGGAAAAAATGATTAATTTACTGAATCTTTCGTGACACCTCGCTGGGAGAGTTTTCCTGGAGGGAGAGAGGGAGGGAGAGTAATTCAGCACTGGCAGATGCTGGTTATGTAAATTATCTTTTTGGAGCTTCCTGGGCCGCCAGAGATCTGAGGTTACTAGGAACAGGAGAAGGGACATCACCCAGAACGAGAAATCATCTGCACCAGAAAACAAGAGAGCAGTCTGACACATAAAAACTTCTGAATAAACTTTACTCACCCTCCCTCCTTTTGTGAATGGATACCTTCTTTTTTCTTCCTTGCAGTTAGGCGATTTGTTGTGCTTACACGTACAAGACATAGCTCAGTTTACATGTGTAAGAAATAGAGTTGTTCAAAGTTTTTTCCCCCCACAAAATTGTTCCACTATGTTGGAATGTTGAAGCCTCAGAAAGATGTACACCTTTTACAAGACTGTTGCCGTTCTGGCAGAATTTGGTTTTGTAAGTAGGGTATCATGCATGAAGTGTAAGATAAGCCTAGGAAAACTGTAGTCATGGATTCTAACTCCTGCAATTTCCATGAAACTCCACGTTTTGCCTTAACATTTTCTTCAACAGATGCAGATCTGAGAAACTTGCTTAAATATCTAGCTCTCCTTCATCACTCGAATCAATGATTTATAATAAGAATATGTTCAGTTCTCTCAGCTGAGGCTCCAAGGATTCTTTGGACTCTCTCAACCTCTTGCCAACACTGGCCGTTCCTGGGGGGCTGGTTGCATGTAAAGTGATGCACTTTTCAAGGATTTGTAGTTCTTAAAAGGGGAGAGGAGGGCAGGGCAGGGCAGAGTGAAATTGTAAGGGGGATGGCTACAAGCAATTTTTGGGAATGTTAAGGTCACCTTGCTAGTCCCAGGACGGTGGCTTCCTCAAGTCAAGGGTTGGCACTGCTTTTGAGGTTATCGTCTTGATAACATGTCACACTCTGCTCCCTGGAGTTCTCCAGGGGATCACCTGTGCCAAAAGGATTAGCACCAAAGGTGTTCTTTTCATCCTGTAACAGTGTACTCCTTGGATGGGATTCTGGTGTTTGGGTTGCTCTTTATCTGCACCTGTGCCTACTTCAAGAAAGTTCCTCGTCTCAAAACCTGGCTGCTATCAGAGAAGAAGGGAGTCTGGGGTGTGTTTTACAAAGGTAAGATCATATCTGCCCAGGCAGAGGAGAGTGTTATCTCTGGACAGCGAGGTGTGCTACCAAGTGGGGGGTGAGATAGGCTGGGATTGTGCTTGGTTCCACTTCTACATATTTGTTTAACATCGAGGTAATTTTAATATTCCCCATGGAGGAAAAACTATATAAAGTAAACAATTTTAGACTGGACTGGTATTTTTGGGAGGAGTATTTTCCCAATGAAAAGTTTTTCTGAAAGTCTGGAAAGAATATATTGGAGTCCTAAAGTTTTGATTTTATTAACTGAAATGCTTTTTTACTTTGGGCACCTTCATTTGGAATCCTAACTATCTAAATCTGTTTGCAAAATAGGGCAAAACATAAACAAAAGGTATATATATTTTAAAGATTTTACTTATTTACTTTTAGAGAGGAAGGGAGGGAGAAAGAAAGGGAGAGAAACATCTATCCATTGCCTCTCACATGCCCCCAACCTGGGACCTGGCCTGCAACCCAGCCACGTGCCCTGACTGGGAATCAAACTGATGACCTTTCAGTTTGTAGACTGGCACCCAATCCACTGAGCCACACCAGTCAGGGCATAAAAAAAGGTATATCCGTCTAGAACCTAGGGCAGTATTTCAGCACATTCCCAAGTGGGTTCTTTAGACCCTTCATAGGTCTCATCATTTGTGACTAGAGATTTCAGAATATCCCCTTGAAAGTGAGGGCTTATATGAAGGGCAGGCTGTGATTCCTTTTCCCTGTTTCCCTTTGCTTTCCAGCTGCTGTGATTGGAACCAGGCTGCATGCTGCTGTGGCAATCACCTGCGTCATCATGGCCTTTTACGTCCTGTTTATAAAATGAATTCCAGAGCACCCATCTCATCAACTGCCAACCAAGGGGACGAGGGTGAAGACCCTGTTGGGGGCCTGGGACCAGCATAGGAGAGTTCAGCCGAAATCATCCAAGTCCCCAGGATGACACCACAGCACCTGCCCCTCCCATATGTGGGGAAAACTCATGGTCACAAACATTATTTATGCTTCAGGGGACTCCAGAAAGCCAACTCCTCAAATCAGTCCTCCAAGACAGTCCAGATAAATTATACCCCTCGGTGATAACATTACATACCTCCTGCTTAAAAACCTGTCATCTGGTTTGTTCCTCGGCCCTCGCCAGGATCTTTTCATACTGAAGATCTTTAGGGAAGGACATAAGCTGTGTTCAGATCTTGGAAAGAAAGAATTTTCGAGACTTGACTTTTTCCCCCCCCCCCGTTGTTTTGATTTAGATTGGGCAGATTGGAAGAGGGTGGGGAACTAAGTGGGAAACAGGAGTTGTCCAATGCCCAGAAATATTTTGGCTTTGGCAACTTATCTTTCGTATACCCATCTGGCAATGTAAGAGAGTGGCATGGTCCTCATTGCAAAAAGAGAACAGATGAAATCACTGTTCTGTGTGCTGGAAGCTGGAGAGTTTGGCCAAGATGATCGGGGCCAGCATGAGATTTGGGAGCTTTCTGTCTGTGGTGAAATTGGAGGGCAGTAACTCAGACAAGAAAAAAGGTTCTGTTTACCAGTACCCCCAAAAGGAGACATCACCCCAACCGATGGGGTAAGAAGATAAATCCACTGTTTCTCTTTTCCTAAGCCTTTTTTATATTTTCTAAACTACTGAGTGCTAAATACCCAGTTTTAAATGCCACCACTAGGGGAAAGAGAAACGATTGAAGAAATAGTTGTTTAATGTATTTGCAGCTAGAGTAGAAGAGATAAATCTAGTATATATTCAGATACTAGTCAAGTCATCTGGTAGAAATTAATTCTGATGTTAGATGGGAGTTTTGTCATGTTATCCACAATACAAACCTACTCTTTGTTTAAATCTGAGTTATCACGGCCATTTTTAGTTGATTGCTACTTGTTTTTCTTGGCCAACTCTTAATTTTCTTCATATTACAATCCTCTTTAGCTGTCCTTTGTAAATTATGTGTTATAAGAAAATGAGAAATTCAAATGAGTGAGAGAAGTTGCTAATATTCCTAGGCATATTCGGATAGTTCATAGACTCTGAATAAAATGAGGGTGCTTTTTAAAGTAAAGGAAAACAAAGACTGGTAACTGGATTGATGACTTTTCCATAGAATATGGTGACTCCTGAGCAAATCATTTCAGATGACGCAATATTTGAAGGGGAGACTACTACATTCCCTCCTCCTTTTATCAGCAAAAAGATCAACTATTACATTTTTAAAGCTAGAACTTCATTTAAAAAAAAGTGGGTCTAAAATTATTGTAAAAGGCAAGCATGTACATAGGTCTACGAGTCGCCTCGTCCATAGGAATAAAACTTGACCGTGGACAAGTTAGCTGTGCTTCCCCCCTGCGTGGCAGCAAGTTGCGTTTTGTCTTACTCCGAAAGGACAAAAGCTGGTAGGAAGTTAGGTTCTGAAACCCACAGTTTAGTATGTGCAGGTTTTTTGAAGAAGCACAGAAAGTCATTACGTAAACACTACATATCATCTCAGAGTCGTGGCTGTGGTCTCGCCAGGAATTGGTTCACAGGATAAATTTCAGTGATTCATAGGTTTTCCGTGGTCATTTCTGAGGACCTTTCACATCCGAGAGAGGAAATGGGAAAGAAGTTACACCACCTGGGTGTGAGTTTGGGACCTGTCGGCCACTGGGGTGTCTGTCCCCAGAAACAGGTTCGGCACGTTTGCACTTGTTACTGTGTAGCTTTAATGACTTTTGTTTTCTAATAGGGCTAATGTCTCTAAGCTTGGTGTTTAGAGCTCTTTTCACATTTTAAACTCGTTTCATTTCCCAGTTCTGGTTATTCAAACCAATTCTTGCAGCTTCCCGAGTAGGTCACCTTGACTCTTGAATTGTAATATTTTGAGATGTTTTCATTCTAGAATATACCAAAAAGTGCACAGAGCGAAGGCAATTTACAGCAAAAAACAAAACAAAAAAAATACACAGTTTATTTCACTTTATATAAGATCAGCAGAAACCCGTTTAACTCATTACTTTGCTCAATGTGTCATATTTTTTGACTGAAAACTGTAGAAAGTGTTCCTCTGAGAGAGTCCTAGGAGTGGAAGACTGGGGACAGCAGTGTCAGCCCTGATTCAAACTGGCATCGCCATACACCCTGAGTGCCCCAGGGGGATGAAGTCAGCTTTTTATAGTGGAAATACAATTTTTTATTCACCATTGTCTGCACAAATCCTTGAAAATAAAATTTCTTTCCCTACTGCTTTTGTCCACTTTATTTGTCACATGCTGTATTTTTTGAACTCTGTTCAATCTTCCCTTGGTTTCTGCCCATAGTATACCTTTTTAATGTAAATGAATTACTCCCATCATTCCTGTAAACACCTTCACAAGAATGTGTGATACACACAGTCCAGAATTTCTGAGAGCAGCTTTCTCTTTTGTGGGGAGCTGATCTGTGTATCAGCTCATACTGCATGTATCAGCATATGTGTGAATAAATTTTGAGGTGTATCAAGGTAGATGATCCTCCTGAATACATTTACCTACCGCTAATAAAATACAGGTTTTATCACCTGCCCTTAACTAGCCATAAACTTCCTTCAGATGCTATCCGGTTAACCAGTCACACACCTACAGAACCCTTAAGCTACGGGGTTCTGACACATTGGATACTTTCCCCTATGTGTTTACTCCTAGTGCCTGGTAAGACCGACAGAAGTACAAATGATAACTTCACAAACTATTTTCTAGTCTCCAAAAGTCTTCTGATTTGTCTTCCCCCCACATACACCTATTTCATTGAAAAAGGAGAAGAAACAGACATGAAGATCGTGCTCTCTGGTTGTAAAAGGAGCTAATTCTACTTATGTAACGACCTGTGTTTTTCCCTTCACTCACTCCGGAGGTTGAGCGTCCGACAGGTTTTAATGCATTCGCAAGTCGATGAAGGGTCAGCAGTATGCCTGCCACAGCATCGAGTTCTGAGGAGCAGAAGGGCTCTGCCTTCCTACCTCGCCTCCTTTCACGGGTGCTCTGACTACCTAATCCAGTCTCACCTCTCCCTTTGGTAAAATCGTACTTGCCTCCTGCCTTGGGAGAAGGAACTCCTGGGGAAGCTAATGTTGGTAAACACCAGGATTTATTTGCGTTGTCCGTAGAAAAGGAGTCACTCACCTATTATTGAAATTGAGCCAACTTATATCCAGAATTTGGATCAAAGGTCAAAGAAAAACTACAGATTAGGGGTATAAGTACGTAGCTGCACAAGCTCAAAAGACCACCACTATTCCGTACTGTGGGAATTTGCTCCGCCTGCTCCTACAACACGGCTTCCCCTCCCAGCCACGCGAGGGCAGCAAAGCGCGCGCTCGACGAGGACCGGTGCTCGCCGTTTCCTCCCAGAATCCTCCGGGGGGGGGGGGGGGGAGGGCAGAGGAGTTTAAAAGAGGGTGCGGACTTCCGCTCCTCCCTGGAGGGAGGGCGGCCTGGGGCTGTGTGGTTGTGTGCAGTGACATGGTGTCGCGTGGATGGTATGTGCGAGCCGTGTGTGAGTGGACGCGTGAATGTGTTCGTGCCTGGGGTGTGCAAGGCGAGTGCGTGGCCCCTGCGCTCCTCCCCCCGCCTACACATTGATCTTATTTGATCGGGTCGTGACCCCAGCCGCTCCGGGCGGACCCGAGATGAAAAGCTCCCCTCCTGCGAAGCCCCCTCCGCGGGGCGCTGTGCAGCGAGGCCCCTCGGGTGGCGGCACAGCCGCGGCCCCGGAGTCGGTTCTACGGGGCCCGGCGCTCAGAAGTGATGAATTGATCAGATAGACGAGGCCGGGCTTGTCCCGGGCCGCTGATTATCGAGGCGATTCTGATCTGAGCCCGGCCCCGGGATGCGGCCGCCAGTGGTGCGCGGCCAAAGCGTTAGCGGTCGGCGGCGGGCCTCGGCGGCGGGCCAGGGCGCGGACGGGCAAGGGCCCAGGGTGATTGAGCGTAGGCCCGCGGGAGCGAAGCTGGGAGGGGACCGAGGCTTTGTTCTTCTCTAGCTTCCTTCCTCCCTCTTTTTCATTAGGCCCGCCTTGTCATGAGTGTGGCACCAATACCGGTGCACCCGGCCTCCCGGCACTACACAGCGTCTGCTGCTAAAGGGTATGGGAGTATATATGCATGTGTATGTATATGAGCGTATGTGATGTGATTGTGTGTGTATATATATACACACACACACACTTGAGAGCTTATAAAAATTCAGATTCCAGGAACCCAGCCCAGATTTCCTGAATTAGAATTATCAGGGAAGTCTAGGAACCTGCATCTTTAACAACCTCTATGCCTGGATCACAGCCATGACTTTTGATGTTGTTATCACCCTGAATGAGGTGACCAGCCAGAGAGACCTCTCTCTGCCACTTCCAGCCATTCTGAGTAGTAAAAACGGAAATGTCCTGTTGTCACTTGGCAGCAGATACACTATCTGAACAGTGGAAGAGAGGCTGGGATTGGCGATATTTAAGGACCCTGTACCTGAGTACCAGGAGGAAGCCTTTTCCTGTCTTATGCCCAATCTAACAGCAGTTTGCAGTGACCAAGAATCAGTGGCAGAGATCAGTACAAACTGACCCAAAGGAAAGGGAATTAACTCCCAGCAAGAAGACAGTAGCAGTTAGGATAATACATAGCAAGGAGCCAGGACCGCAGAGATGGAGCGCCCAAAGGGAAAGCAGAGCCCAGCAGATTGCTAAATCTAGGAAGTGGGAAATCTGTTCAATTTGACATCAGCATAAATAATGCTACCTAGAGCTACTAAAATCACAGTGATTGTAAGCTCACTAAGAGAATGGACTGTGTCCATTGTTTCTCCAACACTTCCAACACCAAGGTTTGCAATAAATATATATTTTTAAAGAATACTTTTTTTGAAGATTTTATTTATTTATCTTTAGAGGGGAAGGGAAGGAGAGAGGGAGGGAAATATCAATGATCAATGTATGGTTGCCTCTCATGCCTCCCCTGCTGGGACCTGGCCTGCAACCCAGGCATGTGCCCTGACTGGGAATCGAACCGCGATTGGTTGGCAGGCCCGCGCTCCATCCACTGAGCTGCACCAGCCAGGGCTGCAATAAATATTGAATGGGTGTGTCTAGACAGCTGGAATGACCAGTTTACAAAATACAAATACCTGCCACCTGCCCCAAACTGCTGTTTTGCCCCAAATCCTTGCAAATATGCTCAATGAGACTAGTTTCTAGAAGTCGCAAAACTTCCCTCCCGTCTTTTTTTTCTTAAATTTATTTTTTAGAGAAAGCAACATCAATTTGTTGTTCCACTTATTTATGGGTTCACTGGTTGATTCTTGCATGTGCCCTGACGGGGGATCCAACCCACAACCTTGGGGTATCAGGACGATGCTCAAACCAACTGAACTGCCCGGCCAGGGCCCCTCCCATCTTGAAGAGGAGTCTAGTGGCAACTTGTAGCCTATGGGTAACAGACACTTCAGGCTTCATCTTGTACAAGAATTTTTAATGCAAGTGGGCGGCAGGATGTTCCACTATGATGAATTAGTCTGGGGCCTGTCAACATCAGGTGGAGAAGAAGCCACCATCGTTCTTTCGGGAGTAGCCTCCATTGGTGGCTGCAGTGTGAGGGGACACTGTGGAGAAAAGGAGTGGGCTGTGAATCTCAGATGCCTTGCCTTCACGGGGGACCTGGAACCGCCCACACCTCTGTAGGTGCTATAGAGAAGGTTCCTGCACCGGCTGGGGAGGGGCACACGGAGCACGTTTAGAAGGAAGCTATAGGTCTGCCACTCCCTGGTGTCTGCCTTTGTTGGCAATTTTTGGCCCCGAGACCACAGGCCAAGCTAGAGGCTCTGAAACATTGAATCCATCCCATAGTCAGCATGCCCCCTGGCAGGAGTGTGATATGTGCCAACCTAATCACTGCTGCTTCAAGACCCTCATTGCCCACCTCATGTTCCCTCCTAGCCAATTGCCCCCTGCCCCCTGGCTGCTGGGTCCACTTAGGGAAACCTGCACCACCCATCTGCCCTTCTGACACTTACCTATGGACCCCTGGATGCTGTGGATGGAGTCCTTCTTAGGGTTGATCCAGTGCCTGATGTTCGCTCGGGAAGTGATGGGGGGTGGTGAGGGAGGGGGTAACACTTCTCCAGGGACCTGGAGCTTGATGCTTCTAGACAGTGGTGTGGGGAGGAACAGGGGAGAATGAAGCTAAGCAGGAGAGAGGCGAGGAGAGGAAGAGTGTGCAACCTCAAAAATACAGCAGCGAAGGTGCTTTTTACCCTCTGTGACACTGACCAAAGATTTTGAGTGTTTATATAGACGGACACAATCTCGGAGATTCTCTGTTCATTCCCTTTAAATAATAAAAATACAGAAATCATTTACAGGCGCAGATGTACACAGAAACCTGCACACAAAGAGTACCTGCTGGTTGTTATTTCCCAGGTGGTGCCACAGTTAGGGTGGGGAGGCTCTGCCTCCACCTCTTACCCGTGCGTGTCCTGAACCGTCTCCGGGTGTATCAGGACCTCACTTTTGTCCTTGAACGCCCCCGTGTGGTGGTTGTACAAGGCTGCTAAGCGGAAATCCAGATCGTCCTTCGGGATCTAGGGAAAGTCAAGCCCTCCGGGGTTAACACCACCTCTGCCCCTGCTCTAGTCCAGTTCTGTTGGGTTCTACTCTTCCCCAAAAGTGGCGTGAACCCCTTTTGGGCCTGGATCCACTAACTCCTTATAAATGAAATTGTACGCAATGATTCTTGTCAATATGGAGTTCTGTTTTTAAAAATACGCTTATTGATTTGAGAGAGAAAGGAAGGGAGAGAGGGAGAGAAACATCAATTGGTTACCTCCCATACAAGCCCTGACTGGGGAGCTAACTCTCAACCTAAGTATGTGCCCTGACCTGGAATTGAACCCCCAACCTTTTGGTGTAGGGGAGGATGCTCTAACCAACTGAGCCACACTGGCAAGGGCTAGAGTGGCCTCTCGTGGTTAGGTCTAAGGAGTAGTGAGCTCTCCCTGTAGATATGGGAACTATGGGAACCACTGTACTGTCCCCGACTTGGGCTCCATGGGACTTATCATTCACGCTTCTATTCAGCCTTCGTTTTAGTCAGAAGAGTGAGAAGTCTGGTGAGAAAATGATCTGCTCCAGAAAACGAGCAGAACCCAAGCCTCCTGACCTCCCACAGACCACATAAATTGGCATTTGGTTTCAGATTTGGTAGAGCCTTGCACTGGGCAAAATCAGGAAAGATGCTGAGGCAGTTAGCAACAGACCACCTTTCAAAGGGAAGTGGCATTTCAATATGAGGTACCTCGGAGTCCAAGAAATATGCATTCCGCCTCATGGAGGTGGCGGTTTGAGTCGCGTTGAGCCGATTCCAGGGCTCCTGCTGCTGAGCAAGGTGAGGCGGGTTCTTACACGGCGGTTGCTGCAAAAGAAAAAGCCCACGAGGACCTGGCTACCCGACGGCAGGTCCTCGCTGATGCGGCGGCTTCAGTGGCCTCCACCCCTTAGTCCACCCTATTTTAATTGAATCTCAGAGCAACAGCTGCAAAGAGAAGGACAATATGGGACATGACCCCCCAGGCTTCAGATCCTCCTAAATCTCCAATCTTCGAACTGACGGAAA